>VZSC01017484.1:23344-37326 GCA_013398225.1 Steatornis caripensis | reverse complement strand
CTGGAGAGATTCAAACCCGCCTGGACGCGTTCCTGTGCCCCCTGCTCTGGGGGCACCTGCTTTAGCGGGGGGTGGGCTGGGGGATCTCCAGAGGGCCCCTCCAACCCCTACCAGTCTGTGGTTCTGTGAGGCCGGGTGTGGTGGTGTTTGAATGTGACATCTTTCTTGGGAAAGAAGAGTTGGCTGTAGAGGAGATGTGGGAGGGAAGGAGCAACAGCATTGCTCTTTGTGATGTTTCCAAAAGTGATGTTTTCAAGCTGCCTCGCTGCTCTTTGCTTAACATCAGATTCATTTTGATCCTAATTTTCTGGTTGTTGTGGTTGACTCTCCCACTGGCATTGCAAAGGGGCAGGTTAGCAGTGGCCGTACTGCTGGGCTGAGCAGGGGCTGACCGCCTCTTCACCCAGGGATAGCACTGGGTTATCCTTAATATCTTCCCAGCCTTTCCCTGTAGCTCTGTGGCTCCACCACTGCTGCTGACATTGCTTCCCTGGCAGGAAAGCTGTATGGGGTTAGCGTGGAGAACAGCTAAACTCTGTCCTTACAGGCAGTGTGGATGCTGCTGGCTGGTGAGACCCCTGCTCGGATGGAAGGAGAGCCATCAAAAGCCTTTCATAGTATAAATGTGACACACTTAACGTTGAAAATATACAAAGGCTTTCTAAAGTATTAACAAATATTTATATTTCTTTTATAGTTAATACCCAGAATATGTTTGTCCATAGCAAAGTCTGGGTTCTTCACAGAAACAGCTGCTGCATCACTGGTTAGATTTTGAGTTTTGGAGGAGCTCCAAAGTGTTTTGTATTGTGTTTTACGTTCATAGAATGATGTATCAGGAGTAACCCCAGGCTACCCTTGACTATTGGTCTGCATTTTTACAGTACAAAACTGGCTTCTTTCTGTGTCCCTGTGCCCATTCCTGTGTCAAGTGGAAGGTAAACCTAAATCTTAAAATCTGCATTCTCTTTTTCTTTTTACTCCATTTTTTCCTTTAACCTTACCTGGAAAATGCACTGCTGAAGCCGGTGAGAATTCTTCCAAATAAAGCCATTCATCAGCATTATACATCAGACACTCAACCTCTTTACCTACTTAATGGTAAAAAATATATGCTATTGCCAAGATAGATTAAAAAAGTTGAAGTATAAGTAGCTGCTTTATTTCCAGGCCTTACTAATGGCAGTATATATTTTGAGTGTCAGAGCAATAGTCAAACCTATAAAAGTGATGGGCAACTGCTTGATATCAGTGATGTTTTAAAAGTTCGTCTAAGGCTTGCGCAGTGAGTCCAGGACTCATCTGAGTCTCGGAGGGGCAACAGAGTGGCGGTGTGCTTAGAAGGAACGGGATCTCAGCTGTGACCAGGCAGAAGAGATGGGAACGAAACAATGAAAGTGATAAAGAGCCATAACTGTGTTGTGGGAGTTAATGCTGTCCAGATTTCTACACCTCCCCACATTGCCCCAAAAGTTAATAAGAAAAACTTGGAGAAGTCCTCAGATGTGAATTATGTCTGTAATCCAATTATATTCTGTGGAGGATATTGGGATGAACTGGCTGAATGATATGTTACAGTCCATGCCAGCCCAGTGCCTACTGTCATCAGAAACGTTTCTGAAAGCTTGAAAGCTAGTGCATTGTGTCCATTGGGTGTGTTCCTTAGGCCTTTTGAGAATGTGATTTATTTTATTTTTTTCCAAGACCTGGAAATACAGTCAGAGGCAGTAAACTGTCCCTGGATTATTGCAAGAGTAGGATATACTTTATGTGGTGTACTGTCCCTGGGGTGTCAGGACTGCAACTGCCTTGGCAGTTCTTGGGTTTTCCTACTTTTGCAGAAGTGGGAAGAGGTTGAGATGGTCATAGAGCATCACTGAGGCTTTTGAGGGTTGGTAGATCTTGTAAGTGTCTAAGCTTGGCAGCATCGGCTTGAGCTGGACAGCTAAGAGGCTGAGTCCATTCACGGGACCCAGTGTTTGCTGGAGAATGGGAGTGGATCACCTCTCTGTGATTGTATGCCCTAAGCCTCTAGATGTAGCCATGTCCTAACCTGCTTGTGCCACAGGGACACTGCTGTGATCTGTGTTCCTTAAAACTGAGGAGGTGCTGTGCAAGCAATGACAGCAAGGGTTACATGCTGGCAGGGCTGTGTGAGCCCCCAGGAACTATGCCCCCAGCAGAGTCTATGCCAGCCTGGCATACGTGCCATGCTTGATTTCCACGCTGTAGGAAACGTTGTCTTTGCTCCTTGTCACAAAGGTGTGATTTCTGCTCTCAAAGCAGATGACAACGAAGACTTCATGAATATCATTCACTAGATGGGCCTTTCCCATCCCACTGCATGATTAGGTACCTTCCTTTGAAGCAACACTTTGGCTGCTTAGCAGTAAGCCCTCAATAGCCTCTCCTACTGCTCCACTGCAAGAGAGATCTCTAAGGTCTCCTCTCAAATTATTTACACCAGTCTACATCAGGTGATATTTTTATGACTTGTTTTGTGAGCTGCACCTTGAAATGCAGAGGTCTCCCCAGCCAGGCCAGCCAGCGGCACAGGGTGCAGCCAAAGCGATATGCACACTGTGCAAAACCCAATCCTCCCGGTTTGCATGCAAAGACTTGACAACGTGAAAGAACAAAAGTAGTTCAAACCAAAATTGCTTGTTTGCTCTTTGTGTTTGGAGAAACACAGCATGTATAGTCCCAACAGAGGCATCTTGCAGCAAGACCTGAATTTTGCCTTTGTGTNTTTATGACTTGTTTTGTGAGCTGCACCTTGAAATGCAGAGGTCTCCCCAGCCAGGCCAGCCAGCGGCACAGGGTGCAGCCAAAGCGATATGCACACTGTGCAAAACCCAATCCTCCCGGTTTGCATGCAAAGACTTGACAACGTGAAAGAACAAAAGTAGTTCAAACCAAAATTGCTTGTTTGCTCTTTGTGTTTGGAGAAACACAGCATGTATAGTCCCAACAGAGGCATCTTGCAGCAAGACCTGAATTTTACCTTTGTGTCTCAAAAGCTGGAAGTCATTTCCTTGTGACTATAACACCTGTCACAGCTGCTAGGACTCTGCTAATTACACAATAACTTTATTATATACCGTTTGGAAGAATAAACGATACTTGAAGCACCAAAAATGAGCAGCCTTTAGACTAGATTAATGCAGGCAGAATGACTGTATGGAGCCAGTATTCGCCCTATCCTCCCAGAAGCTCCAGAGAGTAAAATGGCTTGAAGACTCCCCTCTTTCTTGCTAGTGCTACATAATAAAGTAATTGTGCAATTAGAGGTAGATTACTGATGAGAGGGAGGTATTTTCTATGCAATGTAGGTAAAAGACAGGCTTTGCTGAATAGATTTGAAGCCTTAATGAAGCATCTCTGCTTATTTTCGCTTGAGCTTCTGGTAGCCCTGGTAGCATCCAGACATGCGAAAGGGAGCATCTCTAGTTGAGTGTGGTTTTTCTTCCCATGTGACTGTAGAAGAGACGTCCCCACATTGCCTAACTCTTCAGGATCCTGTGTTTACAGAGCATGAATGGCTGCAGCGTGGATTAAAGGATTTCACCTTGTGATGGAGATGTTTGTGATGTTGGCTGGCAGGTCAGATCTCGGGACTGGTGAGAACAGAAGGAAATGGGGAATAATGTTTTAAGGCCTGATGTCCCCTGAGGTTTCCAGCTTTGGCAGCTGATGGCAAAGGCGAAGTTAGAACGTCTAAAAGTAAAATAACACATAAGCCAAAAGCTGGGGTACAGTTGAATGTTGTGAAATAGCTCTGTGTGGGAAGCAGGCCTTGGCTCTCAGGTATGGATGTTCTTTCCTTCATCACTTTATTTTACCTATGGGAGCAAGCCTGCCATTGGTTAGGGCAAGATTAGAGCAGTGATGCTCTTGGGCACAGGCACTTGGGTGTAAGGAGTCATGGCTGGGGCAGGAGGCTGAAGGAACTGGAGCACGGTTGCTGGCTGGCCGTCTGTGGGTGCGTTTGGGCACTCTAGTGTTTTGGACACCTGCTCCATGGAGATAGACACGGATGTGTACGTGAGTGCTGTGGGACTTGGGGGAGGCACATGGACTGGCCCAGGAGGTCAGCATTTGGCTGAGATGCTGGTGGATCCTGAGATCCTTGGGGAGTAGGAAGATCTCATGTGTGCATTTAGCAAGGATGTGGGTTTTGAGGGCTCCGCACTGGTGGAGTAGCAACTTCAGGACTTTGCATGGGAGTCAATGCAGAGGGACCACCTCAAGGTGTGCTAGGACAGGCATGCTGTCCAGGGTCTGGTGGTGATCCACTGCCAGCCTGCAGTGATCTGTACCCACACAGTCAGCAGGGCTTTTGTGGGTCCCCTTTCCCCTCTTGTGTCTGACAGATGTGTGTGGTGTTTGCAGGTCCCGTGGCAGTGATCAGCGGAGAGGAGGATTCAGCCAGTCCCCTCCACCACATCAACCATGGCATCACAACGCCGTCGTCCCTGGATGCTGGCCCAGACACAGTGGTGATCGGCATGACTCGCATTCCCGTCATCGAGAACCCTCAGTACTTCCGGCAAGGTCACAACTGCCACAAGCCAGACACATGTGAGTGCCCGATTCAGCCGGAGCCCCCTGCAAGGACCAGGGGATGGGTTGGGGGGATGGGGGAAGGAGGCTGAGGAGGAAGAGGTTAAGAGGATGAGGAAGAAGAGAAGGAGATTTTTGAGGAAAGTTGGTCTTGGTATGGTCCAGAAACCAAAGTGAATCTCAGGTCTCAGAAATCACAACATACATGTAGCTGCTTCCAGAGAAGGCTTTCCACCCTCACCTTCACCTCCCTTCACCCTCCCTCCGCCACCCACCAGTCACCTTCCCCTCTTGCCTGAAAGTGCCATTTGAAGCTGGGCTCTGCCTTGTTGACTCTGAGCATGTACCCAGACATGACCAAGAGCCGCCTGGGAGCACGGGGATTGATGTGACCCGTACCTGTCTGGGGAAAGGACCTGCCTCCCCTTCCTCCTCCAGCAGTTTCCTAGCCATGGGGCTGCCTCCTTGGCTCCACTCCGAGCCAAGGAGAAGCTCAGGACGTGTGGCCATAGATGGGGCAGATGTGTGGAGATGAAGTACAGGAGGCTTAGATACTGGATGTCTTGTTTTCATGGGCTTCTGCAAAGCTTTTGCATCTTCTCCATATAAATCTGGGTTGTGAACTGGGCTCGTTAGACTAGCAGGTGGTGATTAAGTGGTCCTCTCCATTTTGGGTTCCTGAATTCTGAGCGTAAAAGAAAAACACTGGGTAAAAGGATGCTTTTCTGGGAGTCCTGCACCACTTCCCATGCGAGTGGTGAGATGCAGCCCTCCCTGACCTGTGGCTCGTGACCCGTAGCTGAGTTCTCCCTGGCCTCTTACCAGCTCTGAGATGCAAGCTGAGCAATGCAGAAGGTTCAGATAACATTTCTCTCCTGCTATTGCTCATCGTTTTGGTGTGTCTTGGCTCCAGGTAGAACTGGAAAAATGAAAAGCTTGCAAAAAAAAAAAGGGGGGGGAAAACCCCAACTTGTGTTCTGTCTGTGGCCCAGCTGGAAGAGGGAGTGCTGCACTGGAGTCGCCTCTGCTCTCCTCTTGGCTGCTGCTGACTCATGAGCTCAGGAGACATAACTCAGCCCCTGGAAACAGGGAGGAGGCCAATCTGCCAACCTGTGGAAACTCATTCAGCATTAAGCGCTTGGCAGGAGTGCACTGCTCCCTGGCCACCAGTCCTCCTGTCAGGGGAAGGGGAGCTGCAGCAGGTAGTCCCATGGAGGTGTCCTTGGGGCAACCCCTTTGGGCACTGTGAGCCGGTGCCCGAGCCATTATCACCATGCTTCACTTGCTGGAGTGATGGGGTGTACCCAGTGAACGCCGCCCAGCTTTCCTTTGATTTTCATTTTAATGTGCTGACTTTGGTCTGTTTGTAGAGAGGGGAGGAGGAGGGCAGTGATTAGGCAGAAGCAGAGAAGCTGAACGTAGCGTGGTTTTTCTGTGCCGTTAATTATGTATTTTACATTTCTTATAACACCTCATCTCAAAATGATTTACAAACTCTGATGGCTTGGGAGGAGGGGCTCCTCCACTTTATTTTTTTTCCTTCTCCTTCTGTGCTCTCTTGAATCTCTTTAATCTATGCACCGACCATTTCAATACATGGGTGCTGTTGCAGCTGTGCAATAGCAGAGCTTAAACCTCAAATGATTAAGTTATGCTCTGAGCATTTGCCCTGTGGGGCTTGTCAGAGCTGGACGGGTTGCAGGGGAAGTCACTTGCAGCAGGATTTGTCTTTGGAGTTTCACAGGACTATTTCATTAGGATCTGAAGAGTTCACAGGGATGCTTGGGGGTGGCATCTGGAGCCACTTGTCCTGTGGAAGGTGCCATGGGGAAAAATGCAGCACTAGTGACAACTGTCACACTGGGAAACCCATGGCAAATTGCCACCTCCGAGCTCCAGGTATCCCAGGGCTGCAAGGCAGTGGGGCTGAAACCAAACCCCCCCCCACAAGCACTGTGGCAAACCACAGCTGGATGCTGGCAGCCTGAACGCCCTTATATTTCAGGGGGCAAACCCCAGGCTTTGGGACCTCATGCAGGGTTGGATTTAGTCTGTGCCTTGTATTTTAGTCCCCAAGATTTTACTTGGGCAAAACTTCCGGCTTCACTGGTGGCTTTGCTTGAGGCTGGAAAATTTCATAATTCACCTTTTAAATTAACCATGCTTTGGGGAGCTTTCGCTGTAAGGGATTTGTTTGATCTGATGTGCTCTGCTCAATTTAAACCTGAGCAGGAGAATATTTGTTGCTCCCGTTCTCCCCGTGGTTTTCATGCCGGAGGGTTTTTCTTTCCCCCTGTGCAGAACTTGGACACAAACACTTCTTCGTTTGTTGTCACTTGTAGAGAGAAGTCCTCTGGGCTGGGGAGTGCCTCGATACCCAGCTGAGCCTGTACTGCTGCGAGCTGTCACCTCCCTCCTGCCACCCACCTTCCACAGAGCTGCTGCCCAGCTGTGAGCAAAGGTGCTCCATGGCACCCAGCATCTCTCCTTTGCACTGAGGTGTTGCTAGAGCAACATCTTCAGCAAGCAATTTCCCTCTCCATCGTGAAGCTTGTCTCCTTCCTTCCTCCTGCAAGCATCCCTGTGCTCTTGGATGTTGTCTGGGTTGAGGACATGCCGATACCCATTACCGCGCTGCAATGAGGAGAGCAAACTCTATATGCTTAATGCAGTATTAATAGTACATTGATGTGATATAGATTTCTGTCACCCTCTATACTAGCAAACATTGCTTATCACGCGGGGATGATGGATGTTTATTCCCAGCCACTTAGCTCTGCATAATGGAATTGCCGCTGAAATATGGAGAGCAGCTCCCTGCCCGCGGAGCTGCAGCCCCTCTCGCTCCTGCTGTGCAATGCTGTCCTGTGGGCTCTTCTCGTTAACGTGTCCTCAAGGAGATAGAGACGTGTTCCTCACTGGCGGTGTGCTGTCCTCGCATCGATGGGATAAAGGGTGCAGGAGCCAGGTCTCACCTCTGACTTTCTGGGATTTTTGCAGTTGTCTCTTACCCCCTTTCTGCTAGTGCCTGACTTAGGGAAGCAGGAGGGGCAAGCTTGGCTCAGGGTCCTCTTTCGCTTCCTGGCCATGTGTTGCTCAAAGAGCCATGGTAGAAACTGCACCGCCCTGTGTCTTTGTGGTGAAGCGTTGAGTCTTTGAGAAGATACTCCTGCCATCTTTATGCTGTAACTCCATGGCATGCTGGGCAGCACTAGGGTTTGCAACTAATCCTTGTTTCAGCCATCCCCAGCCCTACCTGGAGGGTTAAGCAAAGAGCTTGGCAATGAGGACAGTCCAAACACAAATTAATTTCAGAAGAATAAGATAAAGCAGTCCTTTTCTCCTGATCTTTTGCACATGGAAGAGAAACCAAGTGACATATCTGCTTGGCAGATGTCAGCAGGAGGAGCGCAAGGTTGTGATGAGTTTACACTCTGTATGTTTGGAAATAAACAGATGAGAGGAGAACAACAGGACTTATGGTAGAGCAAGCACTGTGGATGGAATATGTGATGAGATAGGGTGCAGGACCACATAGCTTCAACCTATGGTCAGGGGTTTTGGTAATGCAGGACACGATCCAGTCTACCCTCATTGGTGACCAGAAGATGGCTGTTAGTCCTTCTGGGCAGGCTTGGCAGTACAGCAGCTTCTTACCATACCTCCATCTCTCGTTGTTCAGGATTTGAATTTGCAAAATTCAAATTTTGTAATTATGAGTAGCTGGAGATTTCTGTGGTGAAAGATTGGTAATGTTTCAGAAGAAACATTCTCAAAGATTGTTTTACTTTAATAGTAGTAATTAATTATAAGCACAATGCAGCAGATGCAATTAGTTCTTGGATCTGATCTCTCAAGCTTTACTCAAATTCCACAGCAGGGTTTTGGAGTTGTTCTGTTACCTCAGATTTCTCATCCGACAAAATAGGTCTTCTTGAGAACGACACAAATCAGAGAAAAAAATCCAAATCTCGATGGAGAAAATGAATCTGGGGGTCAGATCCTTTGCAGATCCCTGTCTGCCTCCCAGCAGCAGATGCTTGGCTCCCACCAGCGCTGTGAAGCTAGACTTCTGGGGCAAGAGGTTTGATTTTTGGTGGAGGTTGTTGCCAGACATGACCGGAGCTGGCTGTGTTTTCCAGGACTGGCGCAGTCTGGGGACTGGGATGCATTCTCCATGCGGGTGGAGCAGCCGCCCTTCTGTAGAGTCCTAATGAGGGTTTTTTTCAACCTCATTTATTACAGGCTGCCCTGACATAATTACATATTTGAAGTTAGTAATTACACGTATTCATGCTAATTAAGTAATTAGATATAATTACACTAACTGTAAATACATGGTAATCGGCTAAAAAGAAGTACTTCAGAAAAAAACAAGGCAAATCACACAATGAAAGCGCCATCAACACTCTTTCACTCAGTACCCTGTCTTTATCTTGTATTGCAGTGCAGTTTAAAAGGAACGTTGCGGTCATTTCAAAAATCATATTTTTCAAACAAATAGATTTTCTTACCTCTGCTTCTAATAGGCCTTCAAAACAAAAATGGGAAGGATATTTACCCTTGCCACTGTAAATTCTTTTTGTTTGCCTGGTGTGTTTTGTTCATCCTGGGCTTGGGAAGCTAACAGTATGCAGCATTTCTATTTCTGGTCAGTTCATATTCCCATTTTTGCCAAAACAACAACATAAAAATAAAAGGCATAAATGCTTGCAGTTTTATTTGGCTAAAAACAAAACTGAAACTGTTGGGAGTGGAAAAAAGAAACTTTTTCTTTTTTTTTTTTTCCCCTCCCCAGGGATAACAGGCTTTGTCTAATATTGTTTTCATGCAATACAAATGTGGAGCCCAGTGTGCAGTGACAGCAGCACTCTGCTGCCCAGGGCCCAGCCCGGAGCCAGGCTGTGCAGGTCTCAATCCCTCCCCCAGGTCTCTGCTGTTTCTCCAGTTTCTCCAAACTTCTCTTTTCCTCTTCTCTCCTCTAACATGAAAGGCGCAGGCTCTTCTCCAGCAGGATCCAATGCCCATTACTTCTCTGAAGTAGGCACTTGTGGGTCGAGACTCTTCTGCAGTGGGGCTCCTCACTGTCTTAGGATCTTGTCCTTCTCAGTCAACCCATATGGGATTCTTTTAGGGGATTTAACGAGAACCTACAAGTAGCTGTATACTCATTTATGTGTGTTTTGCTACTCTGTTCTGTGTCTCCTTATTTATCCTAGCAAAGCCTGGGTTTGTGGCTTGGGTCTGAGGAAAAGCCCTGACCTCAATGCTCAGCTGCTAGCAGGTGGGAGGCATTGGAGGTCCCTGCAATGGCCTTCTGCCGCCAATTTTCCCTTCCTTCTGGTTTGTGGTTGCCTCTCATAGCAAATGCTCTGAGCTCCAAGTGCTGATGTGAACATCCTGCAAAAGATTTGGATGTTGAAGAAACAGGCTGGCTCTGGCTGGCTGGCTGCTTCCAGAGCAAATGTTGCAAGTATCTGAAGAAAAGTATCAACAATCAAAATTATTGCTTGTCTGCCCCTCCGAAGCAGAACTGAACTTCCCTTTGCTCAGGCTGCAACATCTAACTAACAGGAGAGATCCCATGGCCAGTGGGACTTGATGCAACCTGCTCAGTCAGCTCTTACCAGCCGTCTCAGATGGTTTTTCTTACCTGTGGCTATTTTATTATGGTCTGTGTTGTTTCATCCAGTGGAAGGAATATCCACATTTTCCAGAATTCAGAAGTCCGACCTGTGTTTACGGAGGCAGAGCGCCCGTCCCACCTATCGCACCCGTACTTTGAGTTGCAATCTCATGCTCAGTGAGGCAGCCTTCAGACCTTCCTGCCATGACAGTGCTACAGAAATGAGAGCTGTTCAGGCTGTCTTGGGAAGGCTGGTGAAATCTGTTGTGTACACCGTGCCCCTCAGCCAGCTCTGCAGTTGTCTGGTTGTACTGGGAGAAGGAAGAGCGGCGTGGGAGGGCAGGAAATGTGACTCTGCCTGGCCCCTGCCTGCTTTAGAAGGAGCCGCTGTAGTCAGCAGAGCAGCCCTGCCTTGCTCCAGTGTGATGTGCACCCCACTTGGTTTGCAACAAGCCGATTACCTCCTGCAGCTGCTTGGGTTTTAGATCCTATCTCTGTTACTTTAATGTGTGTTTACTGGATATTTGTAGCAATACCCAAGTTCAAAGGGGGCCGAGCAGGCTCCGGCCCCGGCGTGGGGAAGCAACACTGGCAGCACAGCCATGGTGGGTGACGATCCATCGGCCAGGGATGTTCCTGGTGATGGGGATCCAGTAGGCCTTAAATCGAACAGAACACGGCTTTGGGCTGCTAATGTTGACCTGCCTCCAGAGAAGCTGCTCTGATGACAGAAATACTCCTGGATACAAACATCAAGGAGTGGACAGAGAAGTATTTTCTCATACCAAACTATACCTGCTCCTCTGGCCTAAAAGCATCTCCTCTGGACTGTTTAATCCTGATGTCTGTGGGGCCAGCGAGCAGGTTTGGCTCATCTGCGGTGGTTATAGGAAGGGAGCCCATGATGTGTGTGAACTGTCAAGCACTTAAGCCAGATGAGGGGAGGCCCTGAGCTGGTTTCCTCCTGGATTTGGAGTGGCTCTAGCACAGGAGGCTTCTCTCACTGCCTGGCAGCCTCGACTCTGCATTACACGGGTTGGACTGGACTGCCCAAGGCATGCAGCATCTCGTGGAGGATGTGTATGTGCACTCCTGATACTCCGTCTTACATCCATACCCCTGCTCATCTCGTATAGGGGCTCACGCACCCTCCCACTGCCCTTGCAGCATGTCCTGGCCCCCACGCACGCACCACCATCCCTGCGTATGTGGACATGTGTTCCCCACCCACTCGCCCATGCACCGTGGGATGGGCTTGGTATAAAACCCTTGCTGAATCAGCTCTTCTTCATTCGCTACGGCTCAGCTTCATGCATGGTCACAGCTATGCACTGATCACCTCCACCTTGCAACTGATGCTGTGGAAGCCCACGTGGATTTCTGCTGAGCGTCCTCACAGCTCTGCCGTTCGTTGGCAAAACCGGGGATGCCATGATGCTCCTGACCAGGCAGTTCCCCTGCCACGGATTGCCCAAAGCTATCAAAGATGGTTATACCTCCAAATTCTAGTGGGTGTTCAGAGCTTGGAAGCATGGGTGTGCTTTTCACCTGTGGTCTGGCAATGAGTCGAGACTCATTGTAGCAGGGTGAGAGGAGTGGGATGAAATAAGGATAAAGCAGATTTTCACAGAATGGTAGGGGTTGGAAGGGACCTCTGGAGATGATCTAGTCCCTACATTATTGGCTACATGCCCAGATATTGGTGTTTCTCCCTATCCAGTTGCACTTGTAGTTCTCTTGACCCCATGGTACTCTTAAACCTGAAGGAGGTGTCCATGCCAGAGAAAGGAGGACTGTTCATCAGCCAATGCTCCTCATACCCGTGGCTTCATCCCTGCAAGACGAGGTAGTGACACAGTGCATGACCTGAGGCTATTGCAAACTCAGGCATCCCTGGTGTCAGGGGTGAATGAAAGTGGTTCGAGAGTATTCTTCTAATGGCTCATTGATTGTGTGAGTTTTGCTGTGGGTCGCTTGGAAAATTGTGCGTGTGTGGGGGTAGACTTGTGGTACTGATTTCTTTTGGCCATCAATGAAACATTTGTCTTGTTCTTTAATGAGTTTACTGTGGCTTATAATGCTTGGCTGTTGGGAAAGTATCTGGAGGCTGAGATACCTCTGTTCTGGGACGAGGGGGATGTGCCCATGTTACCTGGCCGTGGGGTACCCCTGGAGGCACTGAGAGCTCCCAGAGTTTGCAAGGATGTTGTGTTGTGACTTCTAGTCTAATCAGGCTGGTTTCAGGTTTAAAAATCTAGCTCTCAGAAGTGTGTGGGGACTCATGGTGGTCAAACAGAAGCTGTCTCTCTGGTTAGAAGATTGAAGGCTCTTGTTGTTTGTTCATTGCCTGGTTAAATTACAATTCCTAATTAAAAATAGCTGCTATTATTTAGGAGTAGGAGCAGTTTTGCACGACCGCACACACAGCAGGAACATTATTAATAGTGCTGCCCTGTGGGACAAGAAGTATAGCCCAGGATCTGGCAGAGATGCTGTACGTGAGTAGAGGTTAAAAAAATAAAAACTTACCTTTACTGCTGCTTTTGGGCTGGACAGTCCAAAATACCCTGTTCAGTCCTGAAAGCTGGGAAGAGACCCGAGTAAAAAGATGTTCTGCCTGAAGAATATCAAAGGGGGCTCTTGTTTCCCAGCCTGGTGTGGTGGCTGGCTGTGGGGAGATGGTGTGCGCAGGCGGTGATGGCTCGTGCTTCCCAGCGGCACGGGGCAGGCAGAGCAGCGCTGCTCTCTGTAGAGCAGAGCTCGATTGCTTCTTGTGTAATATAACAAAAAACCCCAGAAATTGTCATTCTTGTTTGCTGAACTTTTCCAGTCTGCCTCAGCATCCTTCTGGCTGTCTTGCTGTCACCGGTCGTGGGTGTGGACAGGGAGTGGGTTCACTGCTGGTGGAGTCGATGGGATGGAGGAGGATGCTGCTCCTAATGGAAGTACTTCTGCTGCTGGTGTCCTCCTGAAGCAGCGGTGTTGCACCATGGTTAAGCATAAAGCACTAGCCTTGTTGAACTCGACGTGATTTACTGAAGTGAACAGACCCGTCTGAGAACTCAGCAAACCCATTTTCACATGTAGCTGATGTAAGATTTGTATGCAAGTGTCTTGAGGTGAAAAGTACCTTGAATTCACAGCATGTAAGGATTGTTCTCGATGCCCGGGCTTGTCTCCCATTAAGGCAAAGTTTATTACATAATCCATTTTTAGATTCCGGAATGCTCATTCCTAAGCAGACTGCAAGTTACCTAATGCTGAACCCTGCTTTAATCTATTTTTTGGGCCCCCTCTTCCTGGATAGATCCATTTAAGAGACAGAAACAAACTGAGACTTGGTGAAAGCATGAAAATTTCTGTATGTACATCCATGATTGGGCTGTCCTGTCATCTGCAGCTAAGCGTGGTCGATACGGGATGCAGTACTCAAACTAAGCAATGACTTACATGTAGACTCATATTTTCCTGACGTTAGTTCCAAGTTCCTGTTAGTTACTGATGTTGCAGCAGTACCTGTCGTTCTCTGTCACAGTGGTGGGTCTGCAAAAATGTCACACCTTTCTTTCAGCCCTACTAACCTATTTTTCCTCAATGAATTGAAGCACTGAGTCTGAAGGTTACTGTATCTACCTATCTATATATGTTTGATCCATTTGAAATATACTGTTTTATGATGCTTGGACAACTGTTCTTACCTTGCTAATACATTTTAGCAGGTTTTACATCATCCTTCATTGTACCACCACCACATCTTTTTTTCCCTTTGCGAGGGGAAAAGGGATCTATTTCT
>VZSC01017484.1:0-23141 GCA_013398225.1 Steatornis caripensis | reverse complement strand
CCCCCCCCCCAAGAGCATCTCTTAAATTCACGATGAGCAGTTTCTCTGGCTCCCATAAGTGTGACTAGGAGACAAAGCAGCTAAGTCTCTTGAGTTTATATGGCAAATTCACAATTAGAAGAAAACACTGGAATAAAATTACTTCAGCCCTTGTCTCCCTTCCCCCAGCCCTTCCCACCCCTCCACCTCCCTCTTGCAGGATTAAGCTAAGCTAATCCTCAGATGAGCAAGATCTTTGGGAAAGCAAAGAAGCAAAGTAAAACCAAGGGAGGAGAAAGAAAAATCCTTCACACTCAACACTAATAAGGAAATTACGGGTGTCCTACATTATGAATTTCATGAATTTTTAATGGTTAGAAATGCAGTTGATTTATAATGCATCCATCGTGGACTGCAGGGCCTGTCGCCAGCTAATAAATAAATGACAGGCCCTTTGTATTAAAAGTATCAGTCATTTTACATCTCTGCACTGTAATTGATGTGGAGCATTGGGCAAGGGGAGATAATGGCCATGAGGTATATACCAAAGCAAAGGACCTCATGCTTCCAGCCATACCTGAGGTCTTGATATACCGGGAAGTTGCAGCCCAGTCTTCAAGTCTTCTCTCAGATGGGCGACAGCTTCTGCTCTGTCCCATTGCTCGCAACCCAAAACTGGTAAGGGCTCCAAGATTTTGAAAGGTCATTTTAAGCGCAGCCTAGGGACATGTTCGAGTTGTCTTATGCTCTAGGACAAGTTAATTACACTCAGGCAGAAGAAAAACTCTATCTGAGGTGGCTGCCCAAAGCTTGCTTCCTACACATGGAAGGAGACGGAAAGCTTTGGGTCTGCCCCATGTTAGACACCTTGTTCAGGATGGGGGAGATTGTGCCGTCTGTTCTCTCAACAGTCCTGGCACAGCCAGGATGAGGCTAGCTCGGAATCAGAGATCAGCATGAATTCAAACGGATCCTACCACACAGGGCTGTATTAAAAATAAATTCTAGGCAAATTCCAGAGATGAGGTGAGGTGGGACTGTCCTGTTCTCATACCAAATCCCAGCAGAGCCCAAATGCCACGGGAACACTACTGAGTGCACATCAGGCAGCTGAGTGTTTGAGGGATGGGGTATATTTTATCCTCTTAATGAGGAGAAGTAACCTGACATCTTGCACCTCCACTATTTCCCAGAAAGAGGCATTTCCCCTTCCAGCCCACAAAGGGGCTGCCAAGCATCTTCATCTCCATTTTATAGATGAGGAGAGGCGGCTGCAAAGACATTGGTTTGCTCAAGGTCACACCACGTTGCTGACTGCTAGCAGTCTGGCCCATGTTCAGCCTGCTGGACCGTGTTGTGTGTTTATAAGTTGCCACCTGAAGTCCTTTCACAGCCAGCGTTTTGGAGTCAGGGGTTTAGATGGACAAACACATGCTTGGAGCTGTCAGATGTATATTATGATCCTACAAAACAGCAGTTCTGAGCTTTTCCTGCTCCTTTCTAGACAGGTTAGATCAAATTCTCCCTTTCCACCTTTGTGGGGGCTGTGCTGCAGTCTAACATGTTTCTGCTTTGCTCTCTTGACGAATTCTGAGGAGACCTTTCCTTGCCTACCTCCTAGGCGCTCTGCCGACTTCATTCCACCTAGGCATTGCCTCCTGGCCCACTTGGTTGGAGCCCGAGTGCTGGACTCGGAGGAAGAGCAGTTATTTTTTACCTTGGCTTCATTTCCTGGCTGAAGGAATTGAGCAGGGAGCCTGGGATACGAGCCTTGCTGCCCAAGGAAAGCGCCGCTCTCCAAGATGCAGACTTTCATCTTGACCTGGAGGAAGGAAGCGCTTATCGCCTTATTTATTATATTTCCCCATAGCAGTGTAAATACTATATCCATGATAGATATGGATCTTACGAATAATATAGAGATTTGAACTTAAGTAATTGCAGTGCTTTTTTAATACAAAAGATCCTCGGCGTCAAGTAGTATTAATGATCTGTCTTGACGTGGTCTCTGCAGAGGGCAATTGCAAACCCCAGTTCCGTGAGAATTTGAGAAACTGGGGGAGAAATCCTAATGTGCTGTTCATCCTCTCTGTTCCCGTTGGGATGCTCCAGAAAGAGTATCCTGTCTGCTGATTTTTTTTCTCAGTTTTCCCTAGACCCTCCAAGGACAGGAAGGCTAAGTGAGTTTTGGGAAAACAAATCCCTTTTGTAGGCAGGCTGGGCTGTCAGGGGAGGCAACTTTGGGAGGAAATGTAATACAAAGATTCTAGCAGCTCCCTGCGGTCACTAACAGTTCTCCGGACATTTCTGGAAGAGTAAAATGATTAGTTGCAGTGAAATAGCTAAATTCAGGCAGAGATAATGATATTCTGTGTCTCTGCTGATGTGAGTTTTGTCTCTTCTCTGTAGCTTTAATTTGAAGCTCTCCTTTCCGCTTGCTCTCTGAAACCCTTGCGCAGCCTTGGTATTAGAGAGGTGGCTACATTATTATGAGAAATTCTCTATAAAGTCTGCTCTCTAATGCCTTAGAATCTTTGGGGATGAATTTAAGATATTAATAAGTATTAAGATTTAACATCTAATACTTCTTTGCAGTGACATCACTGTGGGGGAACGGATAATGGGGTAGTAATCGAGGGGTGTGCGGTGCCTTGCATCCCTGGTTGCAGAGAGCCGGTAACCTGGCTGGCTTCACCGTTTGCAGAGAGCTGGTAGCCCGACTGGCTAGTCCTTCTTGCTCCCTGCCATAGGCGTGCTAGGTGCCGGTGTTAGAGCTGCAGAGCTCTAAGGCCTCTTTAAGTTAATGGAGCTGAGAATGTTATGAATGCCTTTTCAATTTTTTTTTTTTCCCTTAAACTTAGCATCTCAAGCCTTGAATCAGGCTGTTAACCTTTTTCATTCCTCTCTTTCTAGCCACATTTCTCTTTAAGGTTATTTCTTTTCCTTCTTCCTCAATCGCCCTTTTAGCAGGAAGGAAGGCAGGGGAGACCTGTGGACTCGGTGGCCCATGTTCTCGCGTTGTCAGTCCTGCAGGAGCAGGTCTCCCTGACCTCTGCGGGCTGTGTCGAGCGGGGAGCGTGGGCTCAGGTGTTGCTTTGCACCAGGAATGGTAGCTCATTAACACTCTGTGCCCTGCAGATAACTTTTATTGATCATCAGCTGCTTAATCAAAAACTCTATCACAGTTTGTTTCGATTATTCTTTTCCATCTCTTCATCTCTGGAGAATCAGCTTAGCTAAAGTTAATGTACTCATTATGCAGTTGGGAAACCACTGCCACAGTCTGCTATGTAAATCATAGGGTTTAGGAAGGTTTGTGTCCTCCTTTCTGCATGTGGCAGGATGAGTACATTGGATGCATATTCCTCTGCTTGATGGGGTGAAACAGGCGCTGGGGAGTTGTGCTGAGCTGGGTTTTGACCTGCCTGGGGTGGCAGTACTCACCTCCCAGCTCATGCAGAGCCCAGGCTCCACATCTAGATCCTCACAGCGATCTAGTGATCAGTAGTGTGATGAACTGTACTGCTGCTACACCTAGTGCTAAGCCACCCTCACCTTTCCAGCGACATGCGATGGCCTCCACATCACCGTAAATACCTACCAACATGGGCACCTGGGCTGGTGGAGACCTTTCTCCCCTTTCGTAGAAGGATGTTAGGGTTGAAGCAGCTTTACGGATTTGTGTCTGCTGGTGATCGCTTGGCAGTCAGGTGATGAGGGCTTTCCTGTGGGATACCGAGTGCTCAGGAGAGGGGATGAGAGAGCTGGGGCAGGGGATGACCTGTGTAGGGGTACACTGAGGAAGAGGGCATGGACAGGGGATGCTTGAGAAATGTGAGCTGGGGGAGGGAGATGGGAGGAGAACTGAGTGCCAAACTATGATGGCGAAAGTTGGCACAGTTGGACCATGCTTTTGGTTTTTATTTTCTGATGATCTGCGTTCAATGTATATACAGACACAGAAGTGGTGACTTCCCTTTGTCTTTTAATGTTTGCTGCATAAAATATTTCTTCTTGATCTTATATGCTATCAGGGATACATACTCTGTGCCGGTTATGGTGTTGCAATAACCTAATTTCATTGTGGAGGGTCATGTCCTGTATAATGTTGTCTCGTTTTCTCAGTAGTCAATACAAACTCGATTTTATTTTCTTTGAAAAGAAAGGAAGTGGGGGCAGGAGCCCAGCATCCACAACCAAGCTTATACCTGCAGCTCTTACCTTGTTGCCTGGCTGTAAGGCTGCGATGGCACACGTAGTTCAGCCTGAATGGGATCTGCAGGCTCCTTTTATTTTTGTTTGGTTTTTTTTTTCCTGCTGATACTGAAGGGGAGAAAGGATGGAAGCTACAGCAGAGAAAGGCCCACATTTGTAGCCTCTGGCACCCCTGATTTGCCTCAAGGAGTCATTATTCCAACAGGCTGGATGCCCTCTTGATGGAGCTTATCTCCGGAGGGGAGGGTTAGCTGTGTCTGCCCGTGGGACCTGGGTGAGTGCTTAGCTTTCTCCTTTTGTCTCCAATTAGATGCTCGGTCCTTTGTACCTCTGTGTTTCACCTGCATCAAAGACCCTTCACCTGCCTTATGCCTCTGTTGTTTCTGAGTAGCTCGGATGGGAAAAGGAGGGTCTGGTCGCAATGTGTGCGGCTCATTTGCATGTGAAAGAAGCATATCATTTCAGAAGTGGTGGCAGCAGCCTGGGTCTCCTGGCCCCACTGGTGTCATTCAGGGCAACTTCAACATCTCTAAGGCTGTGGCTTGGTGAGCGATGGCAGGGCTTGTTTGTAAACTGCAAGTGTCACTGTGTTTTTGTAGAGCTTGTTCAGAAGATGCCATTTGTTCAGCAGCTCATAAGGGAGGTGTCAGCCTAGCGTTTGGTCTGTTGGAAAAGAACCTGCTTTTGCAAACTGAAGATTACAAATGCTTAAGCACTTGGTGGCTCGTGGTCCATCTCTGCCAGCAGGGATTGCTGGTGTGGCAAATTATTCAGCTGATGGTTTCATTGCTATTTTCCTTATGGGTTTTGGACTTCTCTCCCTTTGTTCTCAGGGTATTTCTCATTCTCAGCTGTGCCTCCTCCTGCCCCGTTGGGCATCCAGTGGGCTTTCGATTAGAAATGGATTCATTGTGGCAACAGAGCAGGAGTTAGAAAGGCACTGGCAGGCAAAACGGACCATGATTTTCCAGCCTTAGCTGCAGGTAGGAGTTGAAATGAGTCAACAGATCTGTGTTCCCGGTGTGCCACCAAGGCACAGGCTCCCCTGGCGTGGGTCAAGGACTTAGCGGTGGTGGAAAGAGGCCAGGCAGCGGAGTGGCGGTGATCCGTGTGGCTGGGCAAGAACCAAGGCAACGGGATCGTGACCCTTGAGGGCAGGAAGAAAGGGGGCAGGCTGGACATCAGCTACTCATGGGATCCTCCTTGGCAGGGTACTAGGTCCCCATGGCCAAGCGCCTGGCACAATTGAGCCAACATCCCTGATTTGTTCTCTTTTTTGAAATGTTTCATCAGAGAATCAAATACGAAGTCTCTTTAAGAAGAGACTGGCACACAGCAGCTGGTTGAGTGTCGCAATCAATGCATCCGCTGTGGAATGTTTCCTGCAGAAATATTACATCCTCTCTCATTTACTTGATGATCTTTAAGGTGAATCAATCAAAAGATGCCGCATGCAAATAGTTCAGCCTGTGATCCTGTGGGTGTCCATTAGAGAGGCATTTGCTCCGTGTTGATGGACCTGTTGATTAACAAACAAACCATTGCTTTTTAAATAGAAAGCTGTTACTTCGTGGCAATTGTTAGCATTCGCTTTTCTGCTGCCCCACCTCCCCTATGTACAGCTCTTACTCTGTGCCAACGCAGGCGACTGCTGCAACAAAACCCAGGTCTGCACTGCCGGAGAGGAAAGCAGTCACATCTCACCCAAGCTGTTATCGGAGGTGGAACTTATCCTGGAGGTTGGAAAGGACAGAGAGACTTCTTTGTACTCAGCGTATGATTCACCACTGTGTGTCTTGTTCTGTTTATCGTGTTTTCTGCACCCACCTGCCTTGACATGTAATGCCCTGTTGGACTCCAGCAATGTCTGAGGAAGATCTTGCCCTGACATCCCCAACAGGGTGGGGCTCAGCAGCTCCTTGAGGAGTCTGTCTTGGGTTTTACACCAGGATGAGCACGTGGGAGTTTTCTATTTGGGTCTGTAAAGCCTCTAGTCTGTCGGAGCGATATTGTGTTCATTTCCTTTCCCTGCAATGTGAACGTTTTCGTAGTCTCAACTTTTTCTCAGTGAAAATTTGCCCATGTTGCAGTGTTAGTTCTTGCTTCTCTGATGCTAGCATAGCATGAACCCCAGCTGGCATTTTAATCAGTAGAAGATCAGGATGCTGCCTAGTGCCTAGAAGATGTCCTTATCTTGGAAAGCCCTTGCACCAACCTGATGCAACCCATCATGCAACCCAGTGAAGACCAAAGCTGTGCAGACGAGGAAGCAGCATGTTCAGTGCTGCCGGAGCTCTGGTGTGGCACTGGAAACACGCTCCCTGGGCACAGCCCGGGACAGACCACCGTGCTGAGCCACGTAACACAGCTAAATGCAGAGGCAGTCACACAGCAGGGCTGACTGGCCTGAAAGGACCAGGGTTGTGGCTGTGGGTTTGGTTTAGCCTCATGCTGGTAGTTCCCAGCTGCTGTTCTGCTTCCTGGGAAGTGTTTTTGGATCCTTGCTGCTCAGCCAGAGGCTGTGGGGGCATTTGGCATGGCAGCCACTGTTCAGTCTGGCAGGCCACGAATAGCTTCAGCCCAGCACTGCAGAGGGGACCAGCCTCCCCGTGTCACTTGTTTAGCTCCATCCTGTATTGCTACAAACCGACTCACCCAGAGCCGTCCTTCCCACAGCTGGTGGGAGTCAAAGTGATGAGGCAGTTAGTGGATTAGGGCAGCAGAGTGAAAACCATTTGGCGTTTCTACCCCGATTCTTCTGGGTGCCTTTAATTAGCATGATTGCTCAGCACGCGATTTTGCCATGTTCTTTAGCTCCCCTGGTTAGAATAATTATTCCCCCAGCTCCTTTTGTTCCAATTCCTGATCGCTTACAAAGTCTCCTGTTAAAAGCCATTAAATCAGTAATGTAAAGTGAGAGTAAATGTTCAGCAGCGTTATGCTCCCAGCCCCACACGTGTGCGCTCACGCACGCTCCAGCCCTTCTCCGGCACTCCTCTGCTCCCTGCCACATGCTCCGCGCTGCGGCATCATCGCTCTCCACTTTTCTCTCGCACGCATCCCCACTGGCCGTCCCACGTGTCCCACACGCAGCAGCTTGTGTGCACATTCTCCCTGCTTTCTACTGGCACTTTAGGTATCGCTCAGCCGTGTTTCCTTTGTGCATAGGCTGGTTTTGACACTGAGGTTGAATTCAGGGCTGTGGACTGTGATCTCTTACGTTTAGGTGCATGTGCAAATATGAAAGTGGCGTTAGAAGTGTATGCTTTTGCCCTGGTGTGGGCAGCTCTTGCTTTGAGTAGCAGCGTACATAGAGGAGGACATGTCCTGGCTGTGGTGGCAGGAAGGACTTCTGATGATAGATGATAGCAAAGAGGAAAGAACTTATTTTTTTAAGTAGAGCTGTTCCCCTTAAGTGTGAAATCCTCTGGCAGGGGGAAAATGGGTTTGGATAGTCGCAGTCCTTGGAGTTTCCATGTTGCTGTGCCTCCCTATCCAGAGGCCTGGGAGCTCAGCTCCCTTCTCTGTCCCTCATCTCTGCTCATATTTGACCAGTGCATGCCAATGACACGAGTGGGGCAGACAAACACAAAGGCTTGCACGGAATTATATGGTGTGAAATAAGATTGGGCTGAAGTGCTTTAAATGCCTTGCACATTTAGGTGACTTGATGTGAGAGGGAGACTTATTTTCAGACACAAAATAAACCTGGGTCAGAGAAGGGTCTGGCAGTCATGCAGTTTGTTAAGCTTGGAGCTGACTGCTGGAAAAAGCTTGCAGGAAAGAAACCCTGGTCCGTCCTTCTACCTTTGAATCAAAACTCCTAATTCATAGCTGCCACGTATTTTGGGCTTAGGTCTTCATTTGCTGCCCTTGCTGTGATGTGCCAGACCTTCCCCATCCTGCGAAGCTCACCCTCAGCTGCAGGCTGGAGTAAGGACGTCCTTGTGCAGCAGCAGCAGCCCCAGCCAGCAGTGCCCCCGCCGGTGCGGGGCCTGGGGGCTTCCCGCTCACCTCATCTCTGCTTTGCTGACTGCGAGGGTCTTTCCAGGCATTTCATACCTTCTCTTGCAAAAACATACTCTGTTTCACGTGTGGTTTGTGGGAGCAAAGCCCTTTCTCCCCTCCTACTGATTGAAGGCCACCACAAATACCTGCCACTTGTTCGGTGGGCAGTACCCGAATTGTTCCCTAGGAGCAGCATGATCCCAGAGCAAACCTGTGTTCCTCTGCTTGCTGTCCCCTCTTCCCCCTAGGGAAAGCACATCCCTCCCTGTGCCCTGGGATGGGTGTTTCAGAGCTTGCCATGCACTCACAGGTACCAAAACATGACCTTGAAACAAAATCTGGAGGCGGGAGCTCTCCTCTGCAAAGATTAGTGGCATTCTTCTAATATATTTTGGTGCAGAAGGCAACTTGTTTTGAGAACCATCTAGTGGGGCAGTTGTCAAAAGAAGAAGAGCCCTGATGGCAGCCTTCGTTTCCGAAAGAATCAGCAGAGTAGGAGCACTGGAGAGATACAGATGAAGGACAATAATTCCAGACAACACAGCATCCAAACAACCTAAAAAATCAGCAAAACCTTGTTCCTTGAGGCTCCCTGCTGTGTTTTTGCCCTCAGCTTTTCCTGTTCCCATTTACAATTCCCCTGTAGTGCTCAGTACCTCCTTGCCTGCTGAGATCTCCTGCGCTCCTCAGTTTCCATCCTCAGCTTGTGAACTCCGCTAAACCACATTTCCCCACAGGACACTCCTGCCAGCACTTCAGGCTCCTGGGCTTGTACCACTCCTGGGCTTCCTGGAGGGCAGCTCTGGCCTTTCTAGATGAGATGAGGTATGGCTGGAGCAGATGGCAGAGTAAAGAGACTTGAGCAACCAGGGATTTATCCTGGGCCTTGATCAGCTCCTCCGCCAGGCTTCTGAAGAGCAGGAGAGCATCGTTGACGCTGCCTGGGCAGGGAAAGTCCGAGACACGGATTGCAGCAGTTGAGTGCTTTCCTATCCACCATGTGCGTCTCCTGTGGTGTTTGCTCTTATATCATGGCCACCTGGCTTTACCAAGTACTTCTGTCCCCTTCTGGACCCCAGAGCTCCTGGAGAGGACGGGAGCCATGGCTGTTACCTGTTGAGTGCCCATGACTGGCATCTGTTCCTCCAGGGACCTTGGAGAAACCGTGGTCCTGCTCCATGCCACTGTTTTGCCATCTGCGTAATGAATATAACAGCTCCTGCCTCCCCAGAGGATAAGTGAGGCATAACAAATTAATGTTTATGAAGAGCTCTGCAGCTGAGAAGAAGTTTGCAACAGGGCTGTTTCTGTTCTGTCTTAGGGGCTTCCTTTGCTTGTTGGCTCTTTGATGTGGCAATCTGGTACTGGTGGATCGGCTGTACCATAATTGGAATTAATCAGCAGTTAAGGAACACAAGCCCAACCAGATACTTTCCCAGTGGATATTCACTTCTGGGCAGATTAGTCAGTGGTTTCAATAACTCTGTGTAAAATGCTTAGGGTAACTATTGGTGTCTGAAGCGGCTGGGGAACAGGGGCAGTGTCAGAGGGATGCAGATGCCTGTCAGGCAAAGTGGGAATGAGAAGCTCTTGTAACACTGCGCATAGTGCTTAAATTGGCAGCACTCTAAGGGCTGTCTTGAAAAGAAAGAAATTAAAAATTGACAAAAGAATATGTTTGAAAACCAAACTGATGAAAATGAAGTATTACTTGTTGGGATGGGATCTTTCCTGCCGGGTCCTGTGGGCTTTGTGGAGTGCAGAGGCAGAGTGCGTGCCTGGCAGTGAGAAATGGGGGCTTGTGGAGGCCGGGAGTTACGGTTGTTCCTCCAGACAGTGAGAATTGCAGAGGAGAAGGCTCCTGGACATAGTGGTGTAAGAACTCAGAGGGACAGAGGCAGGGCAATAGCTTGATAACACCCAGGACGTCAACTACCACCAAACTCTCAGGCATTTTGGAAACACGTTCCGGCAGCTTATTCTCATGGCTGGCCTGTAAATCCCCAGAGTTTTGCTGCGCACTTTGCATGGCCGTGGATCTTGCAAGGGACGAAACAAGCCATCCTCTTTGCTCAGGTACCTTCTCTCTGACCCAGTACGATTTAAATGAGGCAGAGACCTAAGCTCTGCATTGTTGTGTGTGAAACTCCTGAGTGCCCAGTCCTTCCCCCTTCCCTGGTCCTCTTACAAGTAATTCCGCATACTCTGGCTTCAATCTAACGAAAACAAAACCGATGAGGCCCAACTGATCTGGCTGCTTTCCATCATGCAGTGGGCCTCCGAGTGGCTTTAAATAGCTGCACCTCTGTGCGGTCTGGAGAAAAGCATTGGCTGTGCCTCTGGATGGGGAGAGTAGCTTTGACTCAAATCACAGGGCGTCTCAGACCTGAATATAGCCTTTTTATTTTGTCCTTGGTCTTAAGTAGATTTTTTTTTTCTTTAGTTTTTGTTTTATACCCTGGTAAGTGCTTTCCTACTTTGGGGCTTCTCCTAAAGGGGATCGGTGGGGAATCTTGGAGCTCTGCCTCCTGAGCTATCAGGCTACATCATTTAGTATCTTGGAACTACTCCATCCATGAAGGAGTTCCAGGGAAAACAAACTTCTGAACCCAGTTAATATGGACACGGCCCACATTAACAGCGGCAACAGTAGAAATGCAACGGATACCGGAATTCCTCCGACAAAAGTTTTCATGAATCTTACATAGTCTTAAAGAGTTCACTGCGTGGAAAGCTGCAAATGCTGCCCTTTTCTCAAGGAACATTGTTCAGCTGTTGAGTGCCTGCAGTATTCTCCTACCCCTTCCTCTACTCTAGTTAAGCATGAGAGAAATTTGTGTGGAGATGGGATCTTCTGCGCCCATTTGCTTCTGCTTGCTCTCAGCCCGTCTCTTCCCTTTCCTGCCCTCAAAAACACATGCAGTGTTGCAATCCCCTGCTCATGATTTTGGTTTTGTGGAGAAGATGAAGATGCCACAAACTGTAGCTAAGGCTCCATCTAGCACATTCCCAAGAGGTTTCCAGTGACGTCAAGTCTCATTGACTAGAGTGGGAGACGCTTATGCCTGAGGTTAAACCATGGAAAATGAACAAAGATACGAGGTGAGCTGCTGTGGAGGGGGATAAGGACCCTGTTTCTGTGAAAACGAACAGTCATAAGCATTTCTGTAGCTCTCAGAGCCTTTCTGTGAACCTTAAGAGCTGTTATCTGCTTGAAGGTCTGCTTGAGGTCTGTGTATCATTGTGAAATTCATCTGTGGGCCGAATTTTCTTGTGGTTCTCTGTTGTGGTCAACAGTGTTGGGCTGGTGTGAATGAAAGGAGGTCCAGGCTCTTTCTTTGACTTTACCTGGGACAGTACAGGAGATGATGTGCTAATCTGCAGCTGAGAGCATCAGGGAGAACCCTCACGGTGTGTTTCTGCTGAGCTTCTGTGACCTGCTTTGTTGTGGCAAGCAAGGCCTCAGGCTGGCTTGTGTCTTGCCCTGCTATGTGTTAGAGGGAAGGAAAAAAAGAGGGGTTTGTATCATAGCCCTGTAGATGAACCCATCCATGACAGGAAACTTGGATTGCTGTGTTGCTTTCCCCTTAGATACAGACATATCAGTCCTGACTTTGACTAGATGGATGGCTGTTTTCTTTGCTCTGGATGCAGGCCAGGCTTGATGGTTTTCGTGCTTTCTTTGATGCTATTCATACTTCATATCTGTGCATAGAGAAAGATAAAATGTACACTGTTGTTGGAGTCTCCTATTGCTTTTCCTTTATATCATAAATTCTGCGCTAGCACAGAAGAGAGATCAAAGCTCCGTTGCCCAACGTGGGCTGTGTGGATAGCAGTGTTATGTTCGGCCAGCTTGTTGCCCCTAATTTGCTATTTTTATTTAACCCGTTTTTGCCAGGTGTTACATGGCGTTCTGTTGCTTTTCTCATCTGTTCCCACAGCAATTTATGGTGCTGTTTTAGAAGCAGTTTCTATCCCCGGCTTTCAGAACTGGGCTGCACCGCTCTGTGATGGATGGGGCTGCAGTGAGTGAGGAGTTGTGCATCGTTTTCCGTGTCATTCCCTCACCTCCCCATGTCACGTTCTCTGCTGCTCTTTTCATGTGACCTGGAGCAGCCGCAAATCTCCAAAGCCCTAGAAGCACGGTGTATTTGAATGGCTGCAGTTTTACTGGAAGGCAAACAGTGAAGATGAGGTGAAATTATCTGGTTTGTCTCTTTAGTATTGCTGTCGGTCAGTGGAGGAAGGGTGTTCCTTGCAGGGCACTGTCTGTAGGCTGGGTTGGGGATGTGCATGGGGCTGAGTGGCTGAGACCTGCTAGACAGGGTGTTGGGAAATGCACGACAGCTCTGGAGGACTAAGTGGATGGCCAGGATGAGGACAAAACTGATTGCACGGTTAGGTTGCCTTCAATTTTCTTGTCCTTTCATTGTCACATCCTTCCAGCCTGCTTAGAGAAACGCCCCACCTGCCCCCTTCCATCTCAAGCTGTTAGAGCTGCACAGTAAAGCTGAGATCATTCCTCCTTCCCTGTTCTCCAACACTCTCCATACATTTATTCCACTACCATACCATGGCTATTAGTAGAGACAGTGTCATGTTTTAATTTAAAAAGTGCTTCACTAGAACAGGGAGAAGCACAAAGTTTAATCTGTCAGACCCTTCCCAATTTTGTAGGTCTTTGGAGATGCTTTTGCAAAGGATCTACAGGGTGGTGTGTCTTTTTTTTTTTTATCTCCTTACTATTTTCAGCCTTGTATATCGGAGTTTCCCTACAAATCAACAGCCAATATCACAGATAGTATTTTTCCTCCCATTTTTCAGCTAGCACTGACAAATGTGAAACTTCACAAAGAGATTGTTTTTAAGATTTCCCCAACTCCTTCTATAGAAGGTGAACACTTTTCTTTAAGAAAGCTAGTTTTTCAGGTGCTAATAGCTTTGATGGTAGAAACATGACATTTGTCATAGCAGCATCCAAACTCTGAACCTGTTGAGATTCACCCATTTGAACCCTGGACATCTCAGTGAACATCATCCATCTCACATCTGACAGCGAAGACGCAAACCTAGCAAGACCCTTGTTGGTTTCTGCTCCATACAAGAGAATGGGGTTGAAGGCAGCAGTACAATACGGGAGACAGCAGTGAGGAAAGAGAGAAAATCAGTCAGGAGAAAAGCATGTTTTTTTCAGATTCTTTGGGGACGTTAATAAATCAGGAGAGGATGCCAAAATAACTGATGCTGCATTGCTTTCCCAAGTCAGTGGTATGTGTGTTCAGCCTCTAAGCTTCAGAAGCGTTCCTCGTCATCCGTCAGTAGTGACTGCATGTCAGTTGTGGGGTAACCCCTACTGCAGACCCATTCTGCAAAGACCCTGCCATCAGTGGAGGTCCCTGCAGCTGGGATTCAGAGCACAGCGTTGACAACAAAGAGCAAAGCCCGCGGCGTCCCCAGCCTTAAGTCTTCCTGATCTTTCACATGTCCCCTTGCTGAGGCTGTGTGTCCCCAGTGGGTTTTTAGGTCTGTTGGATGTGGTCCTGCAGAAGTGGAATTGCCTTAATTTAGCAGAGCTAAGAACTGCAAAGAAAATAAAACAGACAGGAGTGCTCCTTGGAGATGCTTGGTATTGTTGAGTATAGACTTTCCCAGCTATCCTTTGGTGACCATAAAATATATTTATATTTTGAAAAACAAAACACGATAAATAGTGACGTTCAGGGATGCCATGTTTATTTGTCTACCACTGACTCTGATAAGAATTGGACTTAGTTTACATACACTTTTCCAAGCATCAGCACTTTAAACTCTACTTTGGCTCTGAGAGTTGAGCTAGGCTCTTTCCCACTACTAATGATATTTCAACACTTGGAATTTGCCTATGAATTTTGTTTATGACACATGAACCAAAGCTGAGCCTGGCTTACTCTCCCATGTGGATCAACCCTTCAGGGCCGCTGAGAATAACAGATAGTTTCCCCCAAACAAGTGTAAACAGTTCCAAACAAAACAAACAGCTTTTGTCTGCATCCTCAAAAGCGGCATGCGTTTGATGAGCAGACGGAATAAGATAGTGCAGGATAGAAATATAAATAGATATAAAAGAAAAAATAGAAAAAAGAAAGAAAAATAAGTATCTTCTGGCTGGTGGAGATTTGGTGTGAGAAACTTTCTGTTCCTAGCCTAGCGGAAAGCACCTTTCCTATTGAAATCAATTCACAAGAGTGCTGAAGCTGCTCCATGCCTCCCTAGACTTGGGCTAACTTACCCGATTTTTTGGGGATCCTTGACTGTATGAGGAGCAGGAGCATTTTCCAGACCTTAGAGCAATTGTGTTGCTAAGACATCCCAGTAATTTTATTGGAAAACCCTTTGGGCCCATGAGAAGCTGGGACAGATTAGAGCAATCCCCGTGTCTTGGTCCTGGCAACTCGGTGGATCTATATTGTGGATTTTGGTAAGCTGGCGTAGAAGCTGGACTCTTATGTCCACGTACTTGATCTGAGCTAAAAGCAACTTCACTGCAGTCTTAGCGGCTACCCTCAGTGACCTATGCCTATCCCTGCCGTGTCTCTTTCAGTCCATTGGGATAGCCTCAGTTGTAGAAATACTGTTACAAATGGGTGTCTGAGAAACTAATGTAAAAAACTATGAACTGACACCTGACGACAAATGCACGGGTCTTTTCTGCAAGAATTTGCAGAACTTAGCACAAAAGATGACAGAAAACAGGGGATCAAGTCAGGAAGAAGGAAAATGTAGGCTAAACAGCAGGACATGTTCTAACAGTGAACCAGAATGTGCCCTCCTTCAGTCAGACTTTGAGGAGAGGGCTGTGGAACAGCGGAATGATTCCCTCCTTGAGCTTCCATCCAGCGATCCACAACAGGTTTGCTCACTCCAGTCCAGAGAACTATTCTCTGACAAGTCCTGAATATTTGCATTCATTTTGGTTCAGAGAATAATGTTTAATTTAATAGCAATTAACATCTAATCGTTTCTGTCTTAGAAACATGTTAGTAGTGGGTTTCCCTGGCTAGGACAACCCAAGGCAGGGGCATTATGAAGACATTGCTAATTCAGCCCTTGGAAAATGTTATATTTGCTTAGTAAAGTTCATTGGGACCGAAGGAAGGAGCATGCTTATGTTCTCTCCTCCACTCGCTTTTCATCTGGCCGATATTTCTGGCAAATCCTAAACCTTCAAATTACTTTTAAAGAGGTGGGGTTGTGCAAGGAGAAAATGCCACCGGCGTGCAGGATTTGGTGGCAATGGGACAGCTGGGGCTAAGGAAGTCTGAGGGGTTATGAGAATCAGGGCTCCTCAGCCTTGCAGTGGTGCTCTTCGAGGTCAGAAATGTTGAGCCAGGCTAAATAAATAATGAGAGAAAAGTACTCATAGGAAGGATTTTGCGTTTTCCTCACTCCCTGCCTAGGGGAAAGATGGACTAGGTTAGGTAGGAATTAGGACTTTTCCAGCCCAGTTAGTGGGAACCTCTGGAAGAGAGTTGTTCCTGGTTCTCCATCCAGACTGCTTGCATGCCCCTTGTCCTCAGAGCACTTGTGCCTGTACGCACTACGAGAAAAGATTGCCTGTTCTTTATGGAAAGACAGAGCGAAGTAGCCCTGCCCAGAGAGGGCATTTTGGCTTTAATTTAATGGCAGCCGTTTGCTGGTTATTCATTTGATTCTTTTTTAATAATTACATGTGTGTCAATATCTCTCTTTTTTTCTAGTTTTGCTCTTTTTTGTTTTTTCGTTTACTTTATTTTGCTTTTTTCTTTTTTCTGTTTTTTTTTCCCCTTTAGGTTTCAGAGAAATTATGTTGAATCCAATAAGCCTCCCTGGACATTCCAAACCTCTTAACCAAGGCATTTATGTTGAGGATGTCAGTGTTTATTTCAGCAAAGGACGTCATGGCTTTTAAAAACTCCTTAAAAGTCCCTGTTCTGATGTCAAGTTTATAGGCTGTGCCCTCAAAATGGTGGGAAGCAGTAAGCGTGGTCTGTATGGATTGAGGTCTCCTCCTAATAGGACTCTACAGCCCTGCCTGTACACACGATAAAACCAACTGAAACTGTGGTTTTCTGTCACCAGATAACAGGGTTGTTCTTTTCCTCCAATGGTCGCTGTGTTCGTTAAATATTCCTGCAAGGCACAACAGCAGCAATGAGAGCAAATAAAGAGAATTAAAACCCAATTGAAAGAAGTCATCCTAATAACGCAGTAAATAATTGTACTTTTGCTTTAAAATAAAACAGAAAACAAAATCAACCAAGCCAACCAAACTGACATCTTTAGTCATGTCCTCCCTGCTTGGAGTTTTCCTTGTAAGCTTGTGTCTTCGCAACACCCAGTGAATGCCGCCACCACCTCTTACGTGGCACCGCCATGCGAGGTCTCCCAGAGCAAGCTGAGGTGGGGACCCTGGAAGAAACTAAAGCAGAACGAAGACTTTTGGTAAGAACAAAGGCAGCCCTGCTCCCAGTTCTTGCACAGAAAATAATATTGGAAGGAATAATAATGGAAAGAAAGAAAGAAAAAAGATCTTACTTCTCTGACAGGACGAGAATGTGGTTATCTTTGAAGTGCACATATTCTAGGAGGCTTTTTTTTGTTTGTCTGTCTGTGTGTGTTAGAGCGGCTCGTTGGATCTGACTATATCGTTGTCGTATTCTGGTCTCTCCCTGCTGCTTGAATGATGAGCTTTATCTGAGGAGTTGCCTGGACTTCCCGCATGGATGGAGAATCCATAGCGCAGGAGGGTCCATGTCCTTGCCAGGACTAGGGCAGTAAGCAAAGTGGAAAAGCATATCAGATGCACGCAGGTCCCAGTTGCTGGGCTTTTTCCAGCCCCCTTTAGTTGTTCCCTGTATTCCCCCTCAACTAGAACTTGATTGTAACCCAGTCACGTACCCAGAACCATCAGCTCGAGGCAGACTGACTAAAGGGGAGGAAAAACAAGTATTCTATTGCTTCTTCTCTGGCATAAACAGGAATATTGATCCTATTCTCTGGCCGATATTCGTATTCTCTCCCCCTCTCCCATCCCATTTTTTGTCTTACTTCATCCAAAGCCTCTCAGATGGAAAAGTAAACCCTTTGATCCTGTCCTCAAGAGAAGCCAGCTGCCCTCGCGGCAACTTGCAGGGCTTTCCTTGGACTCTCTGGACATCACATGTACCGGAAATGCAGATTTGCTCACACATATCAGTGATAACCTATAAGCAAGACAGATGTTTTCTAGAGGAAAAAAGAACTTCCAAAAGCTTCAGGTGTTACCAGATCCTTTTCTGAATGAGCATTGAACCAGGAGCTTGCTCACCAGCCACTCAGCTTTGCTTGCCTTCTCAGTGGCCCGAGACAACCTTATCACATCAGGGATGTCTCTAAATCACCAGCCCTGAAGGGTTGCTGCCACTGGAAAGAGTCACAGTCCCCCTTCGCCAGGACTGGGCAGAAGCCTCAGAATGGGATGTTCTATTTCATCCTGCCTTTACGGGTTACCTGCATGAACTGCCCTGGAGATTGCCAGGAGTTTTTATTATCAGCTTTCCCATAGGGATGTTCCTGGGAATATTCCATTCTCTCGCTTCTTCTCCTGGTTCACTAACATAAAAAGGTAAAGTGCAATAGAAGAGTACAGGAGAAATGGTGGCAGATCGCTTTAAGTTAACGGACATGCCTTAGGGGGGCATCTGCGTTAGGATGAAGAGGCCTGGCTCGGGTTGGATGGCTTCAGAAACCATGACCAAAACTCCCAACAGTGTTTCCTGCCCGCATCGGAGCTGGAAATGCAAGAGGTGCACCACCAGAGAGGACCTGCGGCCATGTGTTATTGACACCTCAATTCTGCAGATTCACAGAGTGAGGAGGAGCTTCGCCAAGCGTGTGAATCACTGGGTGCTTGTCTGAACGGAATTTCCCCATCTCCTGGAAGACGCCCACCTGCCCTGGGGATGTCTTGTCCGTCTGAACTGTCTCCTCTCCCTAGCACTGTTCAGGGGACTCTGCTCTCAACTGTGGTATCAGTCGTAGAGATACATCCATGGGCCTGGACCAGAAGCCTATATCCAAACACCCTAGCAGAGGAAGGGTTGAATTTTACAGCTCAGGTCCATCTCTGCTTAGAAGAAATCCTCTGGACCGTACAGCATAATTTAAAGCAGTTCTCCCCACTGTGATCGATGTCTCAATTTGTTTAACACCGATTAAAGTCTCTGGTTCCTCACTGCTGAAAACGAAAGCCAGTCATGGCCGTTTGCGATTGGTGGCTTTAAGTAGCAAGTCTAAGGATGTTTTTTTAAAAAATTTTATTTTATTTTTAATTATTGTAAATCATTACCTCATTTTCTGTCAATGAGACTCCTCCATCTTTGAGCATTCTTATCTTGCCATAACTATCATCCTGTGCTAATGGGAAATGGGACGATCCCTTTTCACAGAGACTATAGGGGTGTTCAATGTCTAGTTTCTTAATAAACACTTTATTTTCTAACGAAACAGCTGCATCAGGTCTCTTCTTTGAAGACAAAATAAATAAACATTTAGAATGACACATCCTATAGTCTACTTCTTCATGAGATGGTCCATGTGTGGGGAGTCTGGTTTGTTTGCTTCTTTTGGGGGTGCAGAGGGTGGGATTTACAGTGGTGATGTGAACATCGCTCAGGTGTAGCTCTTGCTTCTGTCACTCTCATCAGGCACAAAGATGTTTTCTTGCCTGAGAGCTTAGCTGCTGCTGATCTCAGTTGACAACCTGTTGGGTTTTGTAGCTTAAAATGGTCATATTCTCAGGGACAAGGCAGTACTGCTGGGAAGTGGTGTCAGGATTTGCCAAGACAAGTTTCTACACTTAGTGGAAGGAATTTTATTAGGAGCCTTATCTCTCAGGCAGCTTGATTGTTCTGGCTGCAGTGCTCTCATTTCAGAACATGCTGTTGCTGCAGGTCTCCCTGCATGGCTGTGCAAATTGCTCTCCTGTTGGGTGTTGGGCTGTTGCCCCTTCATCAAGGGCAGTTAGCTTCCTATTAATCTAGCGAGGATGTGTGCAATGTAGAGGTAGTGTGGGGTACAAGCGAGTGCTGCATTGGGTTACTCATCAGGAGTTCATGTAAGGACGGTTGGTGGCTCCAGAAGGAGAGAGGAGCCACTCTGCGGTGTGCAGGGCTCTGCATGAGGGTGTGTCTTAGTATCGTTAATAGGAGATGTCATTTATGTGATGTAAAGCTGCTGTGCCAACCTGCAAGTGAGTGGGAGCATGAGGCTGGGGGTGTGTTTGAGCTGATAGTGGTGGATGGTGCTGGAATCCTCTTAGAAAACCTGGTGAGAGTTTTGATTAACAAAATATAAACATGTTTTCCAGCATCCTTCTGTTCCTATAACTTCCTGCCATGCCTTTCAAGCAAATGTCTCAAAATGATGCTATGAGTGAATTTCTGTGTGCTATTCTCTTCTAATGAGTATGCCTCTAGAAGCGATTGGGTGCTGTGGTTTGCAAGATTAGGTGATGGCTGAGATCTTTACATTTCCAGGGATGTCTAGTCAGCTGAGTTGCATTGGATTTCATCCCTATTTTCCTTTCCTTTCCGAGGTGTGGGAAACAAGCATGGGTTTTGGAAGCTCTGCCTTTTCCTCCACACTGCTCCGGGGTCTGTTGTCAGGTTTCACAGCCCAGAAACTTTGCAAACAGGGGGTTGATTAGCCAATTACTTAATTTGCTGGTATGGTCAGCCTTAGTTCACTTTGCTTTATATTTTGGGGCAACTTCATCCTTATGTATGAGCTCCTACAATGTTTTCGATGATGCCAGTTCTCAAGGAACTAGCTTAACTATGCCCGCATACTCTGACAGGTATTGCAGAGAGATTGGGCACTTGCTTCTCGTTGTGCTTGCTTCTTGGTTGCCTCTGTTGCCTGACATACCCATGTGAAGGCTTGTCTTGGTTTGAGCGCGACAAGGCTCCTTGCCCTTTGAGACAGCTGAACCGTGAGTTGATACCGCTGTCTTGCTCTCCCTTCCCACACTGGCTTCAAATGGCTCTTGAGCTGTTCACAGAGCTTGTTACTGAAGGAGCTTGGTTTACTAGTTTGGTAGGGTACAGGCAGTGGTACGTATCAGATCTTCCTGAAAATCACAACCCTTCCTTCTCAGTTCTTGTAGAGTATGGAGCCTGCACGTGAACAAGCAGAGAAGAAAAGTTTTGTTTCTTTGTGTTTTGACTCTAAAATGATGGAGTCACATTTGTTTTAGTTCATTCCTGGAGTGCGTGTGCTGGGCGTGGTGATTCTGGCACAGTACCTCTCTGCATGTTGGAAGCAACACGTGGCCTGATGGAACCTTAGGACTGGACTTGCCACAGGCGAGTGTTTGATGTGTGTGATGCTGTAGGCCATGATTGGGGTATATGGAGTCTCTATAGCTGCTTATCCAAGTTGCATGGTATGACTCTTGATATTTTTGCTGCTCTTTTGTTTATTTAACATACTTTTAAGGACTCAGCCCTTCATTCCCAAGAGGCTAGAGCTCCTTCAAAGGCAGTAGTTTTCTCTACCACCAGGTCTTTGGCCTTTCCAGCATGTGTCTGCAACCGGCATGGTGGGACAGAAGTCCTGGGAGCTGTGGGCAGTCAGAGCAAGGTGCTTCTACTGTTTCAGCAAACTGCAGCAGCACATCACTGCTCCACTCAGATTTGTACCCAGAACAAGCTGCAGATCCTCGGGGTTAAGCCCTGGCATTAGCAGAGGATAAAGAAGCCTAGACACAGAAGTAAAGCTAAAAACCACAGGTTTGGAGGAGTAGCAGGAAGAGAACTTGCAAGAAATCAATGCCAAGTGACTTCATTTTTGCTTAACATTTTGAAGCGCTTCTGATGTGGTTTATGCAATGAAGCAGAGGCCTTGTTAACTGTGTATTTACCAGTGCCTGCAGACCCTGATCAGTTGACAGAAAAGTTTAACAACCTGCAGGAAAGTGCGTGCAGCCACTTTGAAGGGGAAAGAGTGTGATGGGAGGCTAGCACACACGGAGCAAGAAAAGGCACTTTACCTAGTGAAGCGATGTACCTTCCTCACCTGTTGTGGTGCATTTTGCTTTGCCTGTATCTTTTGTGGTTTCTCTGATGTCCCCCCAACTCTCCTTGTGACAGGCAGGCTCCTTGGTGGTGCCAGCACGTGGTCTGATGCCACAGAGCATTGGCTGCAGGCCCCACATCTGTGGTGGCCTGAGCTTGTTGTGCCACAGGTCGCACTGCAAGCTGTAGGACATCCTACCCCACGTACACACCATGGGGGATCACATAGATACAGCTTTGCCTTGACCCCTAAAAAACAACATAGGAAACCCAATGGTAAGAATAATTTAATTTGCCCGACGTGGCTTCCTTTGTGTTTCTTGTAAACTGACATGTGGGGAAGACACAGATGGCTTAGGGATGCAGATCTGATGCTTCTCTGCTTCTGCTGGGAGCTCGGTTTGCTTGTGTCAGCTCCTTATGTTGTTGTTCAGCTCCGACGTTCACCTCCTTGGATGCGCCGTCAGAGTTTTGGGGGTTGTTTTTCCTTCTTCCTTATTGGGAATTGGTATTTGGCTTCCAGAGAAGTAGTAAGTGTATTATTGAAATTAGTACACAAATTCAACAGAGTGTGTTAACTGAGCTTTTGCCAGACAGCGCTTTGGGGTCGAGTTCAGTCTTTGTCAAGTTAAGAGCTAGAATAAATCCCAAGCCACACTCCTAGCCCCAGTAAATGAATATGGGAAGATTCCTTCGCTGAGTGAAGATGATGGTCTCTCCAGCAGTAAAGCAGAGTGCAAGTACAAGACAACTATATTTGAACTTTGATATTAATTTTGAACTTGTGAGTATAACTGCTGACTAATCAGCAGGAATAAATTTAGGTTGTTCTCTACAAAGCGGAGGGATTCGTTCCAAGTGCTGGTTAAATGATTTGCTCTGCTGTTAGTGAGTCATTTGTGACCTGTGCCCCATTCCTGCAGATGAGTTGACTTTTTGTAAGGATTTGCCTATGGTTTCAGAGTATGTGGACTTTTTCTCCAAGGGTTTGCTTCAAATAGTCATGTTGTGTGACTGGCTGACTGGTGTTGATTTTGCTCTAAGGTTGAATGAGTGAATGTTTCAGAGAGGTGGCCAGAAATGTAATACGCAGAGATGCTCCTCAGTAAATCTGGTATTTGGGGTTGTCCTTAACCCTGTGTTTCTGTTTCATATCTTGGGACTGGTACCACCCTGCCAGGTCTGTCTGCAGGCAAGCAAAACTGCTGTTCCCCAGGCTTTTGGAGTAGTTAAGAGCTCGTTTTCAGAGCGAGTAGCCTTCATGGCTCCAGCCTGAATTTGGGAGCAGCCTGTGTCTGATCTGTACGTGGGTCTCTATCCGCTGATTGCAGTGCAGCCGCTGCTGGAGGTCAGCCTCTTTTGTGAGAAGTCAGAAAGAGCCAGACTGGAGTCACATTAAAATCAGTAAACTGCCAGGATGTCTGAATAAGCTAATCATGGCCAGGTCATCATTATCTTAAGTGAGTCAGAGATGTGTCCAGGCTGTTTATTAAGGTAATTGGGAGAGAGAGGGAGGGATGTTTGCAGTCTGTGGACTAGACCGGTGAGGCGGTAGAGTGTATTGCAACATCTGATACAAGAGAGAAGTTGCTCATGGCCTTGCAAGTTGGTGTGTCCAGGGTCTGGTCCCATAGGGATTCAGTCCTTGGTGCCAATAAAAGGCATGTAAAGTGGCATCATGATAATGCAGTATGCACACTTCAAACACCACCAGTGCGAGCTCGGCTCGCCAGGCCAAAGAATTTGTGTTTCTGCTCCGATTTCCTCATGAGGCCTTGTTGCCTGGTAATTTTAGAGGTATTCTGGATCAACAGAGCATTTTGGTTTTGCTGTGTCAGTGCTGAGCAATATTTGGGGACAATA
>VZSC01017481.1:50308-68987 GCA_013398225.1 Steatornis caripensis | reverse complement strand
AAGTGATGCGGTGCAGCCCGGGGGCACCCACGAAGCAGGCGCCCGTCGGGGTGCGGAAAGCCTCCTGCGGCCAGTCCATGGCGTTCCAGTGCTGCAGCGGGGCGCAGGCCTGGGGACGGGGATGGGGTGGGTGCCCACCCCGCCACCACCCAAGGGTGCCCACCCACCCGCGGCGTGCACCCACCACAAGTTTGCCATCCCAGCTGGTGACAGATGCCCCCAGCCACTGGTGCGACTTGTAGGTGTGGAGCTTCAAGGTGGTTTGGGTCTCGGTCTCGTCCCCTGGGGGAGTGGGAGAGGGGGAGAGTGCCAGCCCGGCAGCCCCCCCTGTGCCTGCCCATCACCCCAAGGCACCCACGCACCAGCAGTGTCGATGGGGAAGGCCTGGCAGGGGGTCTCGCTGGGGGGCCAGGAGCAGAGGAAGACGGCGCCAGGCTGAGCCACGCCGGGCTGGGAGGTGTTGGCACGGGGTGCCCCCACCGCCACGCTCGGCCTGGGATGGGCACAGTGGGTGTTAGGGTGTGGGGTATGGGTGCTGAGCCCAGCCCCGGCACCCTGGTGTCTCCCTACCTGCCCTCGGTCATGTGGAAATCCAGGGCGAAGCCGAAATAGCTGCCGGGGGGTCCCTTGTACACGGTGGGGGGGTCCTGGAGGAGCCCCAGGGCGGGGGCTGAGCACGGCCCCCCGAGGAGCAGCAGGGCCCAGAGCAGGGCAGCAGCGCTGGCGGCAGCCCCCATCGCCACCCCAAAATGTGCCCAGCAGCCCCGGCACAGCCCATCCCAGCACGTCCCCTTCTTATCTCACAGGATGCAGCTGGGGATGGGTCTGGCGGGCATGGGGGACGCAGGAAGGGCCCCCCCACGCACACAGCTGCTCCTGCAGGGAGCCAAAGGGGTACAGGGGTGCAGGGGGGGACGGAGGTGCCCAGCGTGGTCGGCAAAGCAGGGGGTAGGAGGTGGTGGTGCCACCGGGTGACACGGCGAGGCTTGGCAGGGACACGGCCATGGCGGGAAGCGGCACAGCAGCCCGCACCCACCACCCTCCTTCTGTTGGAGGCCAGGGCCGAATCCAGCCCCCACCCACGCCGTGGGATGCCTATCTCAGGGTGCAGGCGGCTGCAGCCCCGCCAACGGAAACACAGCGGGGAGCGGGGTGGCCGTGGGGCATGGGGGCCCCGTCCATCACCCCCCGAGGTCCCCTGCACAGTGGGACAGAGTAGACGTGGGGTGGGGGACGCACGGCTCCCCACTCTCACCCCGCCAGCATCGGGCATCGCGGCCAAACTGTGTCCCTGTCCGCAGGGCAGGGACACCCCAAAATCCTCCCCGGGGAGGGAGGGGGGCCAGGGCAGCGCAGCCGCCGAGCACCGGCGCTTTGCAGGGAACAGCTCCAGCAAGGGGACGGGGGCCAGGGCGGGGGGCCAGCCCACGGCCCAGAGGACAAGGGGGCTCCATGTCCTCGGCGGAGGAAAAGGGCCCCCAGGACGCCAAGCTGGGGCCCAGCCCTGCAGTGACAGCCACAGGAGCCACGAGTCCCCTTCGGCTTAACCCACCCGCAGAGTTTATTTAAAAGCGCTCAATTAAGGCCACTCAAGCTGCTGGGGGCTCCTCTGGCCCACATGGAGCCGGTGGCACCGGAGCACCTCGGAGCAAGCCAGCCTCCCATGCGGAAACGGGGTTCTCATCCTTTTGGTCGACTCTGAAGGAATAGAAGGGGTCCCAAGCAGAAAAGCCACGGGTGGGAAGCGAGGCAGGGACCACGGGGGGCTGGGGTCCCCAGGGGGGCACAGGGTGGCCCCCGCAGCGCCCAAGTGGCAGCTCGGCCCCCAAGGCGGGACGCAGCCCCCAGCGCTGGCTCTGCAGCTGCCCAAAGGAAGGTGGAAAGGGGCTGGAGCCTCTCCGCCGCCATGGAGTAGCTGCAATCGGAAGTCAGTGGGATTTGCCCAAAGCTGGGGCTGAGGCCGGGCTGTCAGGCTCTGGCGTTGAGGTTGGCTGAGCCCAGGTCAGCTCCGTGCCCTGGGACAGGAATGGGCTGAGCCCTGGGGGCTGCGCAAAGGCAGCTGCTCCTGTTCGAGAGGTGTAGAGCAGCGTCCAGCCCCAGGTGACAGCCACACTGCAGTGCTGTAAGGCAAGCGTATTTCTTGAAAGCCATTTGCTGGGCGTTATTTCCCATCTCCTGCAACACCCCCACATCGTCCTCCACCCAGCCAACTGGTTCCAGGGCCACTGTAAAGAGGACAGCCCAAAGGCAGGTGGCACCCCATACCCCAACCCTGGCACCATTCAGGGCTTTTAATTTTTTGCCTTTAACCAAATCAAGACCTTTAGTTAGGAAAGGAGAGGCTGGTGCTCCTCACGCCGAGCGCTCGCCGCCTGACACGTGTCCAGGCTCACAAAGGCACGGTACGACCACCACAGCTGCTGCAAGCCCCTGGGACGGAGGGGACAGCGGGCCGCCCCCCGTGCCACAGACCCAGACGAGCCAGAGCGGCTGAGCCATGGGCTGCGGAAGGGCTCTGGCCCCAGCTGCCCGCTCCGCCGTCCGTGGGGGGTTTGTGCCACCTCCCAGCAGAAGCAAGTGCAGGACCAGGACTGGAGCCAAGGGCAGGAGCTGCCGAGGAGGGAGACAGGAAAAAACCAAGATGCAAAGAGGCTGGCAGAGCCGACACCACGAACCGCTGCGGCTGGCAGAGCATGGAGAAGCAGCACCATCCCTGCTTGTAGGGGCCAGCGCTTCACCCTCCACCTCTCTGCTGCTAGCTACTGTTGGAGACCCAGGGCCTGCCGGAGGTGTGGGCTGAGCCGCTACGGTGGGGCGCTGACCTGGCAGCCCCCAACACCCATGGCACATGCTCGCTCTGCCGACAGGGCCGGGCCCCCGAGGCTGGACACGGCACCGTGGCACGCAACTGCTGCGCTGGCTGCAGGAGCAGCGCAAGGGAGAGCCTGCAGCAGGCAGCCGGGGTGGCCGAGATGCTGCTCAGCACCAGGACACGCTGCCAGTCCAGCCACCAAAGCACCAGCAACCAGTTTCTTGCCCAGTTTCACCTTTAATAATGGTTGGGGCAGGTGGGGTCACTGTGCCAGGAGAGAACTTGCGAAGCCCATTCAATGCGTTGAGGGCTCCTACCCAAAATAACATCCTTTAAAAAAAATTAAATAATTAAGGGTACGTTTTCTCTGTATCCAGCTCAGTACCTTCCCAGCAAAGCATTCCAATTGAAAGTAGTTTTACTCGATGAACCAAGCATCTAGAACTGTTATTTTAGGAAAAAACCCCGGGCTACATCACGTCAGATGCAGCAGCTCCAACTCATCTCACACAACCACACTTTTTTCCAGAAATCATTGGTTTATTAGAAAGGTTTTTTCCCCCTCATTTTACAGCATATATATATTTATATATATATCTTATGTGACAAAGTTAAATACAGTCTGTTTATGCTTGTTAAGTAATGACAGGTTAATTATTTTCAGCACTATTCTGGAAGTCAAAAAACCCCCCTGACCGCAGCGTGAAGGGTGCCAGAACACGCATATCGAACCTAGAAGCTAATGAAGCTCAGCATTGAGACATTAATACTGTATTCTGTTAATTATGTACAGAGAAATTGAGTCCCTTTTTTTGACCGTTGTGTTTCAGTCCGACCTGCTCAAACGCCAAGTTTCTCGTTTAAAGAATGAGGAAGCCCAAGTTTTCGATGCCGGGTCCCAGACACCAGGCAGGCAGGACCCGCTCTGCGGCCCCTCGCTGCCTGCTCCTGCCTGGGCTGGCAGGCAGGTGCGGCTCTGCCTGAAGTCAGGCCCCACAACGCACCGTAAGGTGCCCCCAAACCTGAAATACCCAGGGCAGCGGGGACAGCAGCAACTCGTCCTGGTGCTGTGGGTGAAGCAGCCCCCCACAGTTAGTGTTACCTGCAGCCAGCGGACAATGCCGGAAAGGACAGAGAAATCCCTTATGGAGCATCACGGGCAGGCACAGCCTCAAGGGGCTTGCCCTGACCCACCTCTCCCCGCGTGTACGCTGGCACACAGTCACGATTAAACGGCTCTTCCTTTGCCAGGAGACTGTGCTGAACCGCACCGTCGGGCTGGCACTGCCAATCACCGNTTGCAGCTCATAAGCAAAGACTTAAAATGCATCTACATTACATCCCCATGCACCGCCTGTCTGTGTATGTATACGTATATGTATACATATTTGCATTCGCATATATATATGCAGATACAAACACACACCAAGTTTAACTTTGAGACAAGCCAAGGCTTTGGGTCGCGTGCCCCAGACACTCCTCCTCTCTCCTGTCTGCAGTCACCTCTAAAAGTCGCTGCTGCTGTGCAGCAGTTCCCCCCTTGGAGAAAGAAATGCTCTAAAAATAAAGACCTCTCTATCCTCCCCATCCAGAAATAAAAAAAAAAAAAAAAGGAAAAAAATTAAAAAAAAAAAAAAGGGGGGGTATTTTATACTCTGGGAGACAACCCAAATCCGCGACTCCCAAGACTGCCTCCAGTGTCGATTCCTATAAGCAGCTGCTTAGCAAACGCGAGGAGCGGGGCTGCTTACCCCCGCGAAGCCGGCGCGCACCACCGCCTTCCAGTGCGATGCCAATCATTAGCTGTTAGAGTCACTGGTGTCGTCCACGCACCTCACCTAGTCCAAGTCTCACATTGTTTTTTTTTTTCTTCTGCAAAATGCTAAATGAAGATTTTTTTTTTTACATTTTATAGTACATAAAAACTTCAAAAAAATACATGAGCTTGGTAAAATATACATGCTTAGTCATTTTGCATCTAGCTGAAACTATAAAGTAAAACCTTTACAAGTGTCTTATTTCACCTACAGCAAACATATTTACACAAAAGCCACCGGAACAAGTACCACTAAAGGAACGGGCTGTAAAAAATATTATTGCGGTATACTACAAATGTAACCTTTTTATATGAGCTACAAAAAGCAGCATCTTTGTTTACAGAGTTCAGTGCAATTCTTTACATTTAAAAAAAAAATAATCCTATAAATTAATAAGGAAGCCATCAGTATTACAGAGGAAAGAATACACTTTACACACCCCGGCCCCTCTCCCCAGTCCTCTGTATTGCTTCGATTCCTAACGGGATTTTTCTTCTCTCTCTCATCCAACTGCCTCTTTCCCAACACTGCAAAAGATGGAAGTCATTGAGTGATATTTTTTTTTTTCCTTTTCCTTCCTTCTCAGTGGAAAGTGGTCAAAGCCCAGACTGAAATCCCCAACCCCCAAACCAAGAACCGCTCTGCAGTCCGGGACATCCTGAAGGCATCACAGTGCAGTCCTCACGCAGGAGAACGCTAATGCAGGGTGGAGAAGGGTCTGAGCTCTGGGCAGACGTGCGGCTCCTCTCTTCGCCTTTGAAATAAGATCTAACTTCCACCTTCACTGCTCACGCTGAGGGGAAAAAAAAAACCCCTAAGCATGCAGCAATAGGGTGCCAAGAAATCTCCTGTAATACCTGAAAACTCGTACTGGCCCAGCCAAAACAAGAGCAGCACTGCCCTTCCATCGGTCTCCTCGACAGGATCCCCAGCTGTCAGTTCCTGAAGTTTGATTGCCGATTACAGGCTGGATTCAATCATGCTGACTATTTTAATTAGATGACCTCATTAAAAAGATTTTGAAAGACCTATTAGTGTGTATGAAATCTCACGTATCACATACAAAGCGGCAGAAGGAAGATGACCAAGTGTAAGAATCCAGCGGGGGTGGGGGGAGGGAAATCCTTTCCAAGCATCTCGCTGGTCTACACGTGAAAGGATTCTTCTAGGACAGAGTACTGCTACGTGCACGGAGGTGTCAGGGATGTGAGACAGTCCCTCGTAGCGGATATATACAACGCTTACGAGCTGACCCACCGCCCGCTGGTACCCAGCCCTCGAGCCTTTGGCTTCTTTGGCTGCTGAAGAGTGAAAGGAAATTTCTCAGGCCTCCCTTGCCAGGATCGACTTCAACCCCTTCCCAAAATGCAAAATATTCTCCTTCCTCCAAGGTTACTTCATTTTGTCCTTCATGTGCCATGACTGGGTGGATGCTGCAAGTCCTGTCCTGAGAAAATGGGGTGCAGCAAAGGGTGGAGGTGTAACGCCGTAGCGGCCGCAGCGGCAGCGGGTCTTGGGGCAAGAAGAGTCGGATAAAGAGCGTGAGGAACTGGATGAAAAGTAAAAGGGCCCGGATGGATAGCTGACGCTGGAATGATATGGATGGGGTGGCTGGCTAGAAACGTAGCAGGGTGCCCGGGAATAATCGAGTGCGTCAAGTGGGATAACGAAATAGGTGTCAAGTGGGGCTGGGGTATATGATGAACCTGAGCGAGGGGCTGGGGATGGGGGTGAGGGTGAATGCCGATAGCGGCAGCGGCCGCGGCGGCGTGGTGCTGCAGGATGGCATGCTGCACAGTGGTGATGGAGGTCGCAGACGCTGCCGCCGGCTGCTGAATGTGGATGGGCTGCAGGGCAGGCGCTGCCGGCGCCAGGGTCGCCGACGCAGGAAAGGCCTTGACCTGCTTTGCCAGAAGTTGCTGCTGAATGTGCTGCTGCGCAGCTTGCTGCAGCTTACTGTATTTCTCCATTTCTTCAGGTGTAAAAGTGATCGGCTGGCTCTCGAGCGGTGCGAGAGAGGAGTCTTCTCCTCCCTCCCGATCTCCTTCGATGCTCGGCTCCCCGCTCTGAGGCACATAGCCAGGAAAGTGCTCGACATCTGGAACTAAGGGCATCATACTGGCTTCCACTGGGACAGGCTGGCTGCCCCCATCCATAGGTTCTAGCCCATCGCCGTCGCTCGGATCCGAGAGGAAGTTATGCGGCATGACCAGATCTCCAGAGCCAAAGCACTCAGGGAGAGCCGGTGCTTCGAGGGGAATGGACGGCATTTCCACGGCAGGTTCGTCGCGTTTCTGCTCGTCCAGAGGCTTGTCCTGAATTACCATCACCACTTCTTCCAGGAGAGACTGGCCGCCCAGCTGAGCCTCCTCAATGCCTTGGGACACATCCTCAGAATCTGACAGCTCCTGCTCCTCACCCCTCTCCAAGCCAGACTCTTCATACCTTTTGGTGTTTGGTTTTCGAACGGTTGGCAGTTTCCCAATTAAGGGGAGAACTGGTTTGTTGCCTAAGGAAGGAGGAAGTTTTGGGCCAAAGTAGCCCTGGGGAGGATCTTTGAGCTTTATGCCCACCTTGTTTGCCCCTGCCAGCATCTCGTCAGCAACACAGGGCTTCTTCTCAACCTTTCTGGACTGAATCTTTTCCAGGAGAAGTTTTGCAGTTACGGAGTTTCTCTCCTCTGGACTGCAGTCGCCTTCCGATGCTCTCCCCATGCCAGAGCCGCTGCTGTTTTGGGAGAGCGAGCCAGATCCTTTCAGATCCTCTCCTTTGCTGTCCTCTTTCTTCAGCGATGATCCTTCACTTCGGCCTGTCCGGAAATAGTGAGGAGATTGTGAGCGATAGATTTTGGACCTGATGAAGTCTCTTCTCCCGGACCTCCTCTCTTCGGGGCTCTCGTGGCCTCGAGAGCCCTTTCGCGAGAGAGACCTCTGCGAGTGGCTTCTCGTACTGCGGCTGCGATCCCTGCTATAGCTGCGGCTCCGTTTCCAGCTGCGACCCGTTACACTTCGGCTTCTCCTCTTGCTTCGACTGCGGCTGCAGCTACTGCTGCGTGTTCTGCCCCGGCTCCTTGTTCTCGACCTGCCTCGAGGGTGGGTTCGGCTCCTGCTTCGACTCCTCGACCTGCTCCTACTCGAGCTGTAGTCGTCTTCAGAAGAGGAGTACTTGCACCGCTTTGATCTGTGATTTGAGCTGTTGTAGTCGGAGTCATCCTCCGAGTCTTGGGACCGCTTTGAATGGCACCTTGACCGGTCACTGTAATCGCTGTAGCTATCATCTGAGTAACTTCTCCGACGGCTGTACCGGCTATGGTCCGAGGAGGCATCAGAGCTGGTCGAATAGGACCTGTGAGAAGAGTGTCTCCGCCCTGACCTAGAGCGGCTCCCGGACTGGTCACTGCCAGAGTCATAGTCGTCACTGCACTGTGATGGAGATTTCTGCCGGCAGTGCTTCCTGTGAGCGCCCTCATCACTGTCATAGTCCCCGCTGCTCTGCCGGCTCCTGCGGCTGGTCCTGCCCAGGGAAGGAGCCAAACACCGTCTCCTCAAAGCAGGTAACTGCTGCAGGTCAGCCTTGTGTTTTTTGCTGCCGTGCTCTTGGCAGGAGTTACCACCGTCCTCTTTTTTCGTGCTGCTTCCCTCCTCAGCTGACAGAGACTTCCTCTGGGACTCCAGAGAGCACCACTTTTTCTTCTGGAAACGGCCACAGTCTTCAGACAGTTCGGTTTTTAGCGCCCGTTCCGATTCAGTAGTAAGAGTAGATTTACCTTTTTTGTGCCTGTGCCTTTTCCGTTTCTTGGGTTTCTCTTCCCCCAGGTCAGTTTTTCGGTTCTTCTCATCAGCTTCCTCCTTGTGTTTCCGTTTGTGTTTGCCGGACTTTTTGTGCTTCTTTTTCTTTTTGTGTTTATGGGATCTTCCAGATTTACTCTTACCGGTTATACTTTTACTACCATCCTCTCCCTCTCCTGTACTAATGCTTGCCAAATTGGACTCTTGCTTGTTCTGGGAGCCACAGGTGGACAGAGATTTGCTCTCCATTTTTAGAGAACTGTTAGCTGTGCTTTCTGCCTCCTTGGGTTTGCTTATCTCCCCAGATTCTGCGCTCTGAACGTTTTCTTTACAGAGACCCCCCACATCCTTAAATTTCTCCGCCCCTTTACCTTTAGCATCTTTGTTGCGAGAGAGCTTGAAATCAAAATACAGTGGGTTACAACTGTATGAAACAGATGGTTCAGCTTTGGTAAATATGAGCAGCTCTGAAGGCCACTGGAGAGTCGTGCTCTCGTCTTTACTCAGAACGGGGAAAAAAGGTCCCATCGGATGCTTTGGTCCTTCAGTGACATCTTTACAGCTTGGGACAGGCTGAGCGACTTCTTTAGCAGTATCTGGCTCGGGGAGACTGCTCTCTGTAAGATGCTTGCTCTCCTGCATACTGGCATTTTCTGGGACTTCTTTCAGCTCCGTTTTGCTCTGCTGAGCTGCAGTTTCAGTAGTACTCTGCTCCTTCTGCTGCCCCATGCTCTCAGCAGCCTTCTCTGTGTGCTTGCTGGGTTTGGGTTTTGGAGAACTACGCTTTTTAGCTTCATGCGTGGCTTTTTTGTTCACATTTTCAGCTTCCATTTGTTCGGTAGACTTCATGAAAAGCAGGAATTGAAAATTAGGCTTTACTTTACAATGGGCTGGTGGAATATAGTGGTAGTATTCCGGTTCAACTGTCATTGGTCCATCTTCTCGTCTCATCTTTTTTAGTTTAGATAACGTAGTGGCTAGAGACCCACTGTCTTTGTCATGTTGGTCATCCTCCTCTGCCTTGCCATCAGAATTATTTGTGCTTTCGCCTTCTCCAGATTTCTGCAGGCTCCCTGCATCCGAGGACCCCCTCTCATCAGCTTTTGCTCCATCTGCAGAGCTTGATTCTTCCACATGGTCCTTGAAAACGGAAGCTATAGTCTCGAGCTTTACCGGAGTTTTCTTGGCAAATGAAAACGATACGCCTATCTTCTGCAGTGGAGTTCCCAAAGTGCTCTTAATGCCAAAGCTGATTGCTTGCGCTGTCTGGGTGGACATTTGGCTTGGCACAGCAGCGCCTCCAACTTGTCCAGTGTTTAGGAAACCTCTGTCCATAGTCATCTCTGCAGCTTGGCCAGAAGTCATCTGGATGAAAGAACTGCTGTTGGCTGCAGAATCGTCATCATCTCCACCTTCCTCATCCACAGCCACCGTGGTGGTTCTGAACATGGGTCCACTTCCAGGAGCGCTGTGTGAACAAGTCAAAACAGAGAAAAGAGCTCACCACCATTTGTATACCTCTGCAGTTGGTTTTATGCCAGATCTAAACCAATCTTTTACCCATTTCAAGTATTCCTGTATCCAGAAACACACATTAAAGTGGCATTATACAGCCATTTGAACTTTTTAATATTAAATAACAGAAAGAAACATATTGCTGGATACAGCAATTTGAGGATGCTCTGACTACCATTTTAGTGAGTTCACTCCTACCAAAACCACGAGGCTAAACTTAAGCACGAAGCTTTGCCCTCAAAACTTGCGCAGGATTACAGCAGCAAGAATGCCAGTGCAGCAAAGTGCTGCAGTCCCATGCAGGACTCTCGCACACACGCTCCAAGGGTGCTCGGGGATCACCTGCACTCACCATTCGGGCTGTCTCCTCTGTTCAGCCAGTTCATGTAGACGCCGGAGGGCTTTCTCCTGCTTCCTTTCATCTTTACGTGATCTTGAAGAGACATTGCGAGCAAATTCCCTTTGCTTGAGATCTTTCAACCTCTAAGGCAAAAGAAAGCAGGAACGGATTAGATAAAAGTGGTTTGTGGTTAAGCATCCGAAAGCATCTCTTTGCTGTAGCACTGGAAAGTATGCTGTAAAGCCCCTCCCCGGTAACATTTATTGAGCTAGGATGGAGCAACAGCATCTTAGCTCAATAAGCCGAAGGGAGCACATTTCATTTAGCTACTGGGAGGATGGCAGAGACAACTGTTGATCACTTTGGGCTACGACTTCAAGTCTGCGTATGCATTTCCAATCAACATTACTGGTTTTCTTTAGCATGTACAATAAAGCTGATTTCAAAGCAACAAGCAAATTTTGGAAGGAAAAGGGGGTGGGGTGGGGAGACTGTTTACTTTGCTGCTCTTGCAGGGTGCAAATGTACTCGACAAACAGTGCAGGACAGAAGTCTTAATAGCATGGGCCAAAGAACAGAAAGGGATTAGCTGGTGCAAGAGAGTCACCCAAGTATTACATCTTACGAAAGCAATGTACAAATTACATTGGAGAAGCTGCCAAAAATCCCATGCAAATGATTCCAGTAAGCAAATAAATAATACAACATACACCACAAACAGTTACTTGCTTTCCTGACAGTAGTTCTGAGATGGTCTCTCAAGAAACAAAGTGCTCTAAAATGCAGTGGGGTCTTTTGGGGTTTAACAGTTTAGAGGGTAGAAACACTAAGTTCCCCGGAAATCTTATCACATGAGGAAGTAAACCCAAACCCAAGGAATTTCAAACATTGTAACGTCACCGAGGAAATCTAGAGACCCAATTCTAATAGAAATCAAACATTCAAGACTTCAGAAAATTTTCGAAAGTCCTTGTCTCAAAGCACTAGGAAAAGAGGCTGCTGGTTTTCCTTTGAATACATGTGAAAATTCACCAGGCATTGTTTTTTAGAGTGCTATACAGAAGTTTAAGTAACAGAAAGCAGCAAAGAAAGACCTCTACCATCCTAAAGGGTTAATTTTTCTTTTTTGAAACCTTTTCAAAAGGCCCGATTTCAGACAGCATCACGTACCCAGCATTTGAGAAAGTTTCGTGTTTTTCAGACGTTTCATGAAGGCCTGAAAGACTAACGGTACTCAAAGTAGTCACTTCATAAACATTCTCGTACAGGATGTACAACTCATTGGTGAATTCTAAATATTCCTTCCGGCTGGCTGACTCTGCCTCTTTAATGGAGCAGAGTCAGACCGGTACGCACAGTAACACTGGATCTGAAAACAAACCCAAAGTTCAAATTTGAAGAATTAAGTTGGCCCAATGTAAAGAGAACATTGCTTTGTGAAAAAGGGGAAGATTTGACAAGACAGAGAAGATTCTTTTACCTAATTGTATTTACTAAACAAGGTTGAGCGTTACCAAAATTAGAGCAGGGGGACACACAAAAAAATACAGCTACAGACACTGGTAGAAAGAAACTCACTCTTGTGATCTGGACTCCCAAATTAGAAGGGTTTGCTTTCAATACATCAGCTGAAAACGTCGCATCACAAAGAAAAAAAGAAAGTAAAAATATAACAAGAGTGGAAGAGAGAAAAAAGAAACCAAAAACAAAAACACAAAGCAAGCATGATGACTCAGGCTCTCGGTGTGCCTGCGAGCTATTCTATGGAGAAGGAGCTGAGCCAGCAAAGCTATGGGACCGAGCTTGGGGAGTCTGGAGCAGAAGGGGAGAACGCACGAACACATACACGCACAGACACAGCAGTGATCCCCCCTGGAATAACAGGGCTACTTTCACCAGGACAAGTAAAGGGCTCAATGGTTTTGTGGTGTATGTTAAATACTGAATAGTAAACTTTTTTCCAAGAGGGAGGAAAAAAAATAACAACGGACTAAGCAATGCTATCAGCTTTTTCATGCCAATTTAAAAAGCGTATCTAAAATGCTCCATGAAGTTGAAGGCACCAACAGCTGACAAAACTATTTGACTGGGGTTTGATGCCAAGTCTTAGGTCACTCGTCCATTTAGCAGAAAACATGACCCAGCTATTTACAACAGAAATGAACTGTGACCTTTTACTTTAAAGAGGAAGGTGCAACGGTGCACTCTGAAACCCACCTCCACCCGCCAGGACACGGCCTTAAAAACATCTCCCCATGAAATAAAACGGGCTCAAAGTCTGTTGATAACGATGCAGCTGCCCACCGTGCAATCCTATGCTGCCCTTTGCGTATCTCTGCTCCCCTCAACCTCAACGTGTACAAATTAGAAGCGATGAAGCAAGCAAACTACCCCGATGCACTGCAGCTCCAGAGCACGCATCTCCGGGCAGTGCCAAACAATACTGACTCCTGCGCCTTTTAAGATGATAAACCACTAGCCATGCTTTCAAGACTGCTGTGGATTTCTTACTCTCCCAATTGGGGAAGAGTTGGTCTGATGTTACAAAGCTGACTTTACAAAGGACCAAGTTATCTCAAGGCTGAGTTTCTTTTTGTTGCGCAGGTGCCAGAAGGAAGAAGGGTCTTGCTGGGTAAGTTTAGGACAGAAAAGGTCCACAACTGCACCATGCCATCTCCTTGGGAATGTAAAATATGGAACATAGCAAAGCTCAGCACCTTTGACCGACCTAAACTGATGCACCTATCATCAGAAACGATTTCTCAAGTTTGCAAGGAGCCAAGTTCCAAGAAAACTGGCTGGATCGCATTATCTGACATAAAAGGAACCGGGCATAGGGGAAGGGGGAGCGATGGAAGAGCAGACTGCTCATCTGTAAAAACAAACTGCTACGGGAATAGATGCAGGCGGCTATGTTCACAGACAGCTGATTAGCACTGAACTTTCAAAATGGCCAGAACTTTTCAAAGCATCCTGTCGGAGCAACCCTTAACTTCACTAATTGCTCCAAGCATGTAATTGAATCTAGTAATTTATCCATGCAAGAAACAGCGGATAACCAGTTAACTACAATTTCACAGGAGTGAAAGGAGTACACTGAAGCAACGAAACGCTTTTCGGCATACTCCAGGTCTCAGCCTTCCCAGCAACCTATCTGAACTAAATCGATATTTAAGCTAGGCTTACACTAAAGATATGTCTGTACAATCCTTAGGCAAGTGTTCCTTATTCTAATCCCCCAAAATCTCTACATTACTGTTTGGACCGCACCAGACGCGTAGGTGTTCACAGAGGCTGGACAGCAGCGGGAGGAGAGTGGCACAGCTGCCCCTTCCCCCCCAACACAGCAAAGATGTTTAAGCAAGAATTTAATGCAGCCACTCAATCATCCTTGGGGAGCTCCTCCCCACCAACTACGGAAAAGGAGCCCTGGGAACCCATCTTCTTGGGGTGAAACCAGCCTTTTTGAGTCCCCCCACGGTGCTCAGCAAGACTGTAATTTCAACAGGATCAGGGCCACCACTCCGTATTAAACCAAACGTACAGCTTCGCGCCACTACAGGATGCGAAAATTAGGAGGCATTTTTCCCTTGATAGGCAGTGTGGTTTCTGAGGAAGCAGAATGCTTTTCTAAGCAGCAGTGCTTTTACAGACTGCAGGATGACAGAGACCATGAAGCCAAAAAAAAATATTATTCCTCTGGTTTACTACTTTACCTACAAGGGCCACATCAGTAAGCCCAGCGACCAGCAAACAGCAACACAAATCACTGGCAAAGAAAGTTTGTCCAAATTTCTGCGTGCTAGAAGCAACACTTCATTACCTTGAGCCTTCCTCCAGCCTGGTACTGTGTTTTATTAATAGCTGCCGCCCACCTCAGCTTCGTAACAAAGAACAGCATTTTAGGTTTTCAGCCTTGTTTCTAACAAAATTACTAAGTCGTCTCTAAATTTCAATGGGAGTGCAAATCGAGCTCTTGAAGAACAGGTTTTATAGAAAATCACTACTCCAGCACAAAGAGAGCCACAGTAATGGATTATCTCCCGATCACTGCATAGTTCAGGAGGGGCCAAACTGGCATACAAGGCCATTACTGTACAATTCCCTTCAAATTGACTTAAATAAGCTGCACTCCCGCATCATTTAAAAGCCCTAGAGAAAGCCCTTCGCAGGCATGTGAAGGTGGTAAAATAAAAGGGGGACGGACGATCAGGATTCAGAAACTGCTGCAACAGGAAAAAACTCAGCGCACACGCACTGCGGCAATTGCGCGGGAGATTCTGCCGGTGAGATGGTATCGAGGTAAGACCTCCCCAGAACCGAACTAGAGTGCATCGCTTTTCAGTTTCAGGACCAGCAGTAAATTAATTTTCTCAGTTTAAGTTGACAAAGCCATGCAATCTCGCTGAACTGAGGCCCATTCGAGAGGTGTTCTTTGCCTAAAACTGCAGAGCAGAAAGAGATCACGTTCTTCTCAGAACAAGAACAGCACTCTGCGGCACAGCTTTACTAGACCTGAAGATGCGAGACTTTCATGACAAACCTGATATTCAGGAGAGGGACAGACGGGATCCACGTACAGAGAGATTTTGGCACTGGCTTGAGGCAGGAGGCAGCTCATGTGACAGCACAATCCCATTAGAGCCTACTCCTCCCCTGCTATTGTTCTCAAGTCTCTCTGCCAATCCCTATTAAATAAAATAATAATGTACTTTTCATTACATGCCAGCAGATTTCTGGCTTTCTGAACTTTTGACGTATGCTTGATTCTTTGCCACAAAAGCTTGGGAGTGAACTACACCATTAGCTAAATAGGAGCTCAAAGGATGGCAACCTTTATCATTTTACACAAGTGAGAACACAAGCCCTGCTTATTTTTGGTAATCAACATTCTTTGCATGCTCGTAAATGAAGTGAAAAGAGCAGAGGGGAAATGGCACGCAACTGCGCTTTTATTTCATCTTAATTTCTTCCCTGACATCTCATTTTCAACTTAGGAAAATATACCACGCGTTAATGCGACACAGCTAACCCAACGACACATGGCTGCCTGCCCCTCTGGAGGCCACCATCGCTCATAATCACTGTGTTCAGGCCTTGCATGTTGATGACTTATTTTATTGAACACTCTCCATGTATAAGTGCTCTTCCCCCAAATGGGTTTGCCATCAGCAAACAAGCAGCTGAACAGCTAGAGCTGGGTTAAGAAAAATACCGTGGCTTGTTTGAGGGTAAAGCATTTCTAGAGCAGCAAAGCCTCCCGTGTGACACCAAAGATCTTGGGGATTCTCTCTTCAGTCTCCTACACCCAAGCTGAGCTTGAAGACACAAGTTTTTGGAAAGCACAAGTCCAACTCTCCCCAAACCTGAAAGTTCAGGGTTTGGATGTAGAGTACTCACGAACCACAGCAGTGACTGTGCTGGCAAATCTACTGTGCTTTAATAGATCTCTCCCCCCTCGGCATTAGAAGCAAAGACCAAGATAATTAGGGCATGAAGAGAACTGCAGATCTACAGTTTCCGTTCGTGGTTCCACCCTCTTTCCCAAAGAACTTCTTTATAGAAATACATTCCCTTTGTCCTTTTATGAAGAGAATCTATGCAGAATTAATCACCTACACCTCCAAAACAAAGCACATTCAGAAAAAGCGCTACACAAAAGACTGCATTTCAATACTGTTAGTGTTCTCACATGTAACCTGGCAAAAGTTAACACACATTTGTTTTTCACATTGAATTTCATTGAATTCACACTGAATTCAGAAGGTCAATGTTGTTATTCTGTAGGGTCAGTGACTCAACAAGCAGCTCAACCCTTCATCAGGCACGCTAGCAGAAAAGAGGTGACCGCATATGAGATTCTGTAAGTTCTTGGGTGAAGGAAAAAACCCAGTAAAAGCTGACTGTAAATGCTACCTTCCTTACACGTAAGATAGTTCCAACTGTAACAATTTTTGCAAGCTGCTCTAAGTGATGGGTGATACAGATTAGGTTTATTTGATATCAATACACAAACCGGGTACAAGCCCAGATAAGGTGACCCACATACATCTTCATGCAAAACCTAACACGAAGTATTCTATCTTCATGTCAAAACCCAAAACTGAATTAAGGGCCCACTCGGATGTAACATCCTAAGGATACAGTCTCACCAAGTCCAAGTATTCAAGGACTGTGGGAGCTCTCCAGCATCTGGACATCGCATATCTGTAGGAAAGCAGCGCAAAAATACACCGGGTCCATCTTGATTATCCAAGTTGCTCGCTAGCTGGGGGAGAAGTCTTCTTTCTACATTTGCCTTCTCTTGTATTTGTCCATTAATTACTATTAAACTGTTGACAGTCAGGACTGTGCAACATCAGCCCGGGGTCCTTCATAAGCTACCAGTCCTAGTTGCCAGGCTCAAGAGCTTGCAGCTACAAAAATCCCACTAAAGATATCAGTAGCCTTCCAGGGTACAAAAAGTTACGACATCCATGGTTAGAGCCTTTTTCAGTTGCTCACTCAAGAATCATTACCAGAACTGGTTTATTTTCCCTCTCTCAGTGCCATCTGTATGAACTCAAGTTGCTTTTAGTCCTCCTCCTTCCCCTGAGAGGGACTGACCATTTGGCGGATAGATAGGGTTACTGTTCTTTAAAACATCTGTACTTCCCACTTCAACTATCAACCTAAGTAAAAAGGTCTAGAGAATGACATTGCACACCTCCAATAAGATGCTTAAAATACAATGACTTGAACAGGCCAATGGTTTGTGATAACAAATTGAAAATTATTTTCCAGTTAAGGTAATCTAAAAATGCTGCCTCTTGGATAGAAACCTGGTGTTGAAGTCGATCCAGACATATCCGAACGCTCTATGAAACCAGTGTAGTCAGGAAATAATAACAGTAAAACCTCCCCTTTAATTGTTTGGTGTTGACAAGTTGGTAGGTCCAAAATTTTTCCGGTAGGGATCAATACACTTACCTATTGTCCCTGTTTCGCAATAATCCTGAGTTCCTTCCTGGAATACAAGACAGTGTCTTTGTAACTTGGGAGCAGAAAGGGATCTGAGGATGGAACATCTATTTACAGGGACAGCCTAATGCTCACTGAGCCACAGAAGGATAGGCAAACACTTCGATGTCATGAGACGTGTAACTAAAAATACTTAAAGGCAAAAATGATCCCATGGAAATCTGTTCAGCAAGCTAAGAAAAAGGCAAAAACGAAGCACTGTTGCCTCAAGAATTACCACCGAGAAGACAAAACATTGCAGATAATATATACCAAGCTGGTTTGCTCTAATTATCTAGGATACTGTAACGTCTCATCTTTCCAAGGAAGCCTACTGATTAGTCTACTTGTGAGAAAAAACTTATGGTTTTCCTTAAACCCTTATGTAACCTTGCCTTCTCATCCAAAGATGCAAAATGTGAAACATCAATGTGCAACATATTATGAAAAGCACAGGGTTGGTTTTTATTAAACTGCCTTATAATTCAGAATAGACTGTTAGAAATGAGCCGATCTGGAGCGGTAATGAACAACAGAAGTGAGATAGTGTTACTTATGCAAATTTACCTTCATTATTTCTAGGTAGTTTCAAGTTCACTTACTGAACACTGACCCAACAGGGTGACACACATTTCAGCACAACATAAAGCTGGACAAGCAATTTTTCCCCCTAAGCAAAGCATGGTTGCTTCTTTGTTTAAATCCCCGTGTAACTAGAAATTAATGCTGGGTGACGCAGCCAGTTCAAAGGCTCATTTCCTCCAAAGCCTGCCTGAAGTTACTGCAATGGATGCAAATTATCCGAGAAGATCAGTTCCTTTAAAGATCATCAGCAGTACCAAGCAACCCCTAAATTCTTTCTACTGATGAGAACATTACACCACCCTGTGTGTTCCCAAGGTATTTTTCTTTCAGGTCACTCTTCTTGCACTCCCGCATTTATACCAACGAGGGGTGGTTGCTTTCCACAGGTTTGTTTCTTCCACAGCATCTCTAGATGCTAGAAAACCTCTCAGCCTTGCCAACCTCATGTCAGTCCCACTATTAATCACCTAAGGGTTTTAAACAGAAGTGGAGATAATCATACTGCATAACCACACTGCAAGAATGTAACACAAACAGGTCCTTCCACCTCCTCAATAGATGTGTGTAATTGCACTCAGGTTTCAACCAAGTTGATGGAAAACTTCAGACGAAGTGCACTGCTATCACGTATCACGACTGTGCCACCAGCTCAGTCAAAGCAGCCCCTTTTCCTAATACAAAGTAAATGAATGAATTTCTGCTCTTCAGTTTAAACTACAATTCAGAGTACTCCAACAGAAACTGCCCTATCGTGAGAATTCCTGTTAAGACTCCCTTAGTGAAATTACTTTCAACTATCGTATCTTATACCTAATACAAGGGG
>VZSC01017481.1:8296-50206 GCA_013398225.1 Steatornis caripensis | reverse complement strand
GGGGGGGGGGGGGGGGGAATCTTACTCTGTAATGCCATACTCTTGTTTTTAAGCTGTTGCTTCACTGCTGTTTTGCAAGATCTAGTACGCTACAGCACATCCTCCATAAGTCATCAGCATTTTAATGATTGTATTGCTAGAATTTATGACTAGGAATATCAAAACACCTCCTTTGAGCAATTTTCATCTCTTGATGAGCACAAGAATGCTATCTGCTGTACATTTACATCTCATTTAGCAGCTTCAAATGGTCAAATAGATCAGGCTAGCACATGAACTTTTGTTAGTTACTGTGAGGTATGAAGTACCATGTAGACACACTATGGTGTATCCCTATGTTGGGACCAAAGCCAGTTGCACACAGATTCTGAATCCACCTTCCCCGAGGGTTACAGAATTTGGGAAGTGCTCCTTTTTTACGACTCCTCTGCCACAGCCCATTATTTCCTCATCTGCTTTCAGTAACCTGACAGAACACAGACTAAAGTATTAAAATGCACTCACGTGGGCTATCTATCATCAGCCTCCAAAGTCGTACTACGTTAAAAGCTGATGCAAACTGGGAGCCATCCATAGCCACGTGTACTCTTCCCAGCTGAGCGGCAGCTCATTCCTGCTCATGGGTCAGTCAAAACTGGGCTACTTGATGGCAACTGTGGGTTGGGGGTTTTTTGTTTGTTGTTTTGGGTTTCTTAAATGTATGGTGGGCATAAAAATCTTAACCAGTGACATAAAACATCTATTCCTGGGGCTGTAAGGAAAACAGATACACTGGGGAAATTCAAAGTATTAACCACAAATAAGAGCACTGCAATGAATATAAAACTGATGAACCGTGCTATCAACACTTGTTTACCTGCTTGTGAGCGTGATCGTAAGAGTTTATGTGGTTGTCAAACTCCTGATGCTTTTGATACTGCTTGTCACAGAGTTCACAGTAGAAGTTTGCTCTGAGGTCTTCCAAAGCCTTGGCAATTGCCTTTTCTTTATCAACATAATCCTGCAAAATTAACAAAAAAAATGCTTCTGTTAAAACTTCCTGTGAAACAAACTGTAAGATGATGAACCAGTCCTTTAAGGAAAAACAGTCCTTAAGAAAGCCTTACCATACACTGATTATTATGTTTATTAAGTCAACTAGTCTTTGCAAATTAAATTTTACAATACTACCAACCTAGCCTTGCCTCAGTTTCCTAACACAGAAAGTAATCTCGGCATTAGCACGGGTATCGATGAAAGGAGGCTGCTTATAAAAAGAAATCTACTGTTGATGGCAGGAAGGCAGTTGTGGCTGCAAGAGGAGAGCCTGCTGGATTGTCTGAGATAAAAAGGGAGATTCAAAGCCTCAAGCTAACACCAAAACAAACTGGCAGCTGCCTGCTCGCGTAAGATGCACAAAACATGCATCGAACCAAGGCAGATCACTGCTTTTGGAACATAAATCTTAGAACTTTAAATGCTGATACTTCCTCCATTTTGAGTACTAACAGATGTCTGCTTGATCTCAGTTTGTCTGCAATTCAATAGGGAGCAACACAGCTCGGCGGCTGGGAAAGCACAGTTCAGAAACCCTTGAGCCTAATTCACTTCAGTGTAATTTTACAGTCAGTGAAAGCTTCCCAGGAGCAACGCTGTCCATTAAGCTGAGCGCAAGCACAGTGATTAACACCGGGAGTGGGTACAGGTAGTTGCCATTTAATAAAAGAGAGGGAGGGAGATCTCCTTAGGGCTTGCAGACAGTATTTTTTTCCTTACGTAATTCAACGTTTGTATAGGTGCAAAACCAAACCTCCAAGCAAAGGTAAGGTGTCTAAATCAGCTACAGTCATGTCCTCCCCTCTTTTGCTATAAAGGGAAGTAGCAGGTTTTGGACTGGCAGTGGTAAAAAGCCCTGGGACTCTGGAAATCCCAGCCCCTCAAGCAGCTGTAACGGCTTGAAGTCCAAGCGCCTGGAAGCGAGCTCATGCTGCTCCGCAAGGCCTGTCCCCAGGGCACAGCCCCAGCCGACACAGAGCCAGGGGGGCTCTGAAACACACCTGATGCTGAGACACACTAATCTCAGGGCTAAGCAGCTTCTTCTTCTAGCCAGGTCGTTTCAATTACAATCCCGTGGGCAAAATTAATAAAACATTGCCACTTCATAAGAAAGCCAGGGAAGGTTTACCTTAACAAGATGGAAGCACTTACACTGATGGATACTAAAAAGAAAAAAGCTACAAATGCTGCATTACAATGTACACTGTACTAACATCGGCATACTCCATATAGCTATTTACTTATGCATTTCAACTGGAATAAAGAGAAATTATGTAAGAAAAAATAGCCTAACATTTGAGAAAAAGTACTGAAGAGTTCAAGAGTTTCTGTCTTCAATACAAACTTCTTACGGGAGATTTCCTTGCATTAGCAAGAGGAGGTAGCAAACATTTTAAAAAGGTATACCGTGAAAGCTTTATTTCCTTTTTATTTAAGATCTAGTTTTGAGTCAATGTGGTTTATGTCCTAGTTATGGCATCAAAATTACATTAAAATAATACTGCTGAGCACGTTTTCTGTCATGCAAATTTCACATAAAAATTTCAACACCCAACGAGAAAAAAAAAATTCTGAAGAATTCTACTGCTAAAAGGTTTTTTTCAATTTAAAGCACTGTTCACCACCTAAATAAAAAAAAAGTCTAATTCAAGCTCCTGCTTCCATCTATTACTGGAGGCCCTTGTTAAGAAGAAGAAAAAAAATCCACAAAACTATCTAGAGGTTTGAGCCTGAAGCAGGTCCCTAGGAAGACAAAAAAGGAAAACAAAGCAGCGGGAGAGCCACAGAACAATGACATTTAAAGTTCCTCTGAAACCCTGAACAAGCTTCCTGTGCCACGTGTAGGTTTTTTTTCAGAAAGCATCCTGCGGCTAAACAATGAAAACACAGCCATTTGAGTGATCAGAATCTATATAAAAGAAGGGAATTAAAGAATGTTTCTTGCTTGCTTCTTGGTTGCAGTTATCTGAAATTCCTTTGAGACTCACTGAATGGCTAATCAGGATGCGGCCACAGTTGGCAATTACATAATGGACTCCTGTGGAGCAATGAAAAAAATCATGCTTGCACAGATTTTTCACAGATTAATACAGAAATGCAAGAGCCTAACGACAAAGCATGCTAAGAAAAACACATCCGAGTTGGGAGAGCCTGCTACCGCTCCGCTCCACAGAGCTCCTGAAAAAGCTGTGCTGAATAACGGCAGGAAGACAAAACAGCCTCAGACCTGAAATAAAACATCATTACATGCAGTTCCCAGGAGCTCCTACCAACCACTCTGAAACAAAGAAATACTTTGTTCTCGACAGCTACCGTTGTCTGAAGATGCCCAGCGTTGCAGCTGGGGGTTTGCTGCAGCAAGGCATCCAGGCTTTCAGCCACATGCCACCCGAGAACGGCCAACCTCACGGCCAAACCTTCCCTTCATATGCGTGAGCAGCGTGCCACCCAGCAGGAGATTAGAAACAACAAAAAGGAGAAACATCTTCAAGGAGAACGTGCACCTGGATGTAGAGGAACTGTTCAGCACCAGCTGCACAAGCCCGTTTAAAAGCACATTTGTACTTTAAAGCGTGCCAGAAGAGATCATTAACTCCCTTCAGCTCCAAACTAATAATCAGCTTTAAAAGTAATTACAGTGGTTTTATTTTTAAATGAACAAATATACCAGCAATTCACTTACCAAGCAAGTCAAGGTCTCAACTTCAGAAAAAGTAATAAAATCAGGAAAGGAGGCCATCAATTTTTGTAGCTGAATAAACTGCCTGCAGTATTAACCGTTGAACCAGTGAAATGGAATTTTAGATTTGCCATGGTTATGTTTAATTTTAATGGAAATGAAACTACTTTTCCATTATTCCTCAAAGAATTGAAATCTATGCAAAACTGGCACTTTGTTCTAACGTCTAGGGCTCTTCTTCAACCCCAGTACTTCTCAGATCTCAGGCCAATTAAACAAGCAGACTTTCCTAAGAACTGATGTGCTTTACAGGCTGGTAAGCAGAAGAGTGGATTAAAGGACTAGCAAAGACCACGTCTCCACAGAGAACTCAGTTACAGGTAATCCAAGTATGCTCCAACCTGTCATGCTCAACGCCAACACGATGGTCCATTTTTATCATTAAAAAGATAAACAGTCTTGCGTTTACACAAAAACTCCACAGGTTTTTGTAAACCTTATGGAAATACAGAAAATATATATATTTTTTGTTTAATGCTGCCTGAGAAATTCTTCCAAAGAGATACAGCTCGAAACGAGCCACGTCCAACCTTGGAAAGCAAGCAGGACTTATGCAACGATATCATAATGCACTACTTACTGCTTGCTCAGTAGCAACAGATCTACTCCACTTCCATTTGGTAACTGCCCATCTAACATTTGCAACTGCAGATTTTGCGCTGACAACATGGCAGGGTCGCTAGAACAATTTGGCAGCCCTGGGTCTAGGGAAGGAAATGTCCTGCTCACACTAGGACTGTTCTTTCCAGAGCAGGAGCAAAGCACACAGAGAAAGCCCTGCTGCTCTCCTGTAGCTCTTAAGCAGCTAAACAAACAGCAAGGTTAATTCCAGGAAGTGAATAACCAGTTTGTTAAAGTATAAATAATCTCAACAATGATTAAAAAATCCAAGAATACTTAATTCCTACTACCATTACCACAGCGGAACGAGAAGAGTCCTGTCCTATCAGAACAAATCCTCTCCCAGTCAGCCCACGGGAACTTTGATGTTAATGCCCTCATTTCAGTACCTTGTATTTCTGCCTCAGCTCCTCGGTGTCTTCTTTCTCCACCTCCAGTACACGCCTCCGCTCAGTGGCATCTTCAGCGTAGTCGAGCTTTTTTTAAAAAAAAGAAAAAAACCCAAAAACTCAATTTGTCCCATAAATACTTTGCACTACTGAGACCACCAGAATGTGTAAATTAAAAAAGACAAGATTTGAAACTGAATCTTCGCATATTGTACTTTGTTTTCCCTGTTTTGTCAGCCCACAGTGTAACCCACACGCAAAACGGTGCATTAACCCCCCCGAGGCCAAGGCTCCCGGCAGGCCTATCCGCTGCCGGCAGCAGGCTCAGCTTTGTGGGAGCGCAATCGCAAAGCTCAGGAATTTCAGGTGACATCCAGACCTCAGAACTCACATACCCATAGGTAAGCAGAGTGTGTATTTTGAGGAGAAGTATTTTCTTGCTGTGTTGGTTTAAGAGCAGGTTTTTCTTTACCTTTGATGCACACATTCTCACTTCTAAATGTCTTCCCTATCAAGTCCACGCAAGGAGTGACAGGGTGCAGGGCAGGAGCTGGGCAAGCTTACCTCCATTTCCATCCGCCCCATGCCCATGACATCGTACTTGACGACGATAGGGATGGGATCTGTCCTCCCTGTAAGAGGAACACACACACAGGTGGTCAGCAGCTGGTCCGTCGCCACAGCTCACTTTACACATTGGGTTTGGGTGGTTAGAGATCTTGCCTTGGAGTGCAGAGACCAGAAAGCTACAGTGAACCAAACACAAGCCATTCTCACAGCTTACAGACAAACCTGCTTCTCAGCTCCAAACTGGTTACAGCTAAATGCACCCCTGAGGACCGATAAACGGTGTTTTCTGAACATTAACTGGTCACGTAAAACATACTCGTGGTTAATGTTCAACCATGACAAGCCCTAGGGCAGGGCTGTTAACAGGACTTGAGGAACGAGCCTTCTCCTCAACACTTCTACATCAGGCAATACGTTCTCATCTTCTGATGCAAGTGAAAAAAGCTATTAAATACATTTTACTGCTCTACCACATCAATAATCGATTAGGACTTTCCTGTAAAAGATGTGGAAGCCTCCCTCCCGCCAACTTTTGTCCCTTCTCAAGAGTAAGGAAAGCTGACCGAGAAGCGTGGCGCACAAGCCAAACTTCTTTCATCCAAAAAAACCGCCTGGCCCAGGCCAGGTGGTCAAGCAACCTGCTTCCCCGGCTCCCGCGGAGAGATCTCTAGCACTCGCTGTGTCACCTGTAAGCTGTGAAAAGGACTAGTTGCGAAGAAAATTGACTTTGAACTAATCAAACTATGCTGGAGATTTTTTTTATTTTTTAAAAAAACGTATCTTTAATCCACTCATAACCAGCCAAACAAAGCAAAATGGGGCAGACAAGCACTTTACTACCACAGCTTTTTTTTTTTTTTAATTATTTTTATTTTTACATCACAACTCGCGCTGTTCGTTGTGATGTAAGCCCACTGAAAAAGTACTTACCTTATCCGGTGCATACCTTGAGTAAAAAAACAGAATGTTTACTTCCCTTATCATCGCTCTTGGTTTGGTGTAAACAACTGTTTTGTTATACACACATACACATATATTATACCTTTGGGCTAAAAGATCTGCAGGTTTTAATCACGCCAAAAATATTCCATTGCCATCCACATGCGCAAAAGGCTGAAGTCTTTGAAACTGCCTCAGAAAACCTGTGAAGGCATCAACGTCTCTTCTCCAACGTTAGCTTTCTCTAACTCCGGCACAAGCAATGGTCCACAGATCTCAGAGCCCAGAGCCCGCAAAGGGAACCTGCTCTGGTCAGACTTGCATCTTTCCAACTCTTAAAGTAGAGGCACGCGTTTTCCTTTCAGAAACAAGTCCGATTAATTAATTGCTTTATGGTTTTGTGTATATGCCCGTAAATTTAACAGGCATATATGCAACCAAGTCCAAAAATATTTGTTTGCACTGAGCCAAAAGAATATTTTGAATCGAGCTTTCTTTTGGGTATTTTAAGTGTTCTCCGTTTGAAAATGTTTCTCTTACGCCCAATGGTATAATAAAGTAAGCAGTGACTGCAATTTTTAGCAAAAGGACCAAATTAAAGACAGGTTATAAAAATGACTTCCTAAGTGCAATATCACTTTCATAACGTACGTCTCAGCCAGGGATTTACTGGTAAGTGGTGAACCCAAACGGAATGGTTGGCAGCAAGTGCCAACAATTTATATTAATTTTCTCCAAGCTTTTCGTCTTTTTGGTTTGGTTTAGTTTGTTTGTTTCTCCAGTAATTGAGATCTTTCCATGGAGCCTCATTGCCCTGGTAAACCCCTGCGTACAAACAAGGCATCAGTACTTTTGCCTTCTAAGGCAGTCAAAGTTTTGGGTTTTGGTTTTTTGTTTTTTTGTTTTTTCCTCAAAATCTATTTGGAAATTGCAGTAGCAAGTGCTAGTGCCCATCGTGTTGGGGAAAAATCAAGTTTGGACAGTATTAGAAATTTATGTTTAAACTGATTTTGCAGTTCTAACACAAACAGAAACATCCCTTCTTAGCAATACCCTTTAATGAACAAGGATCAGACAAGTGTGCATAAAGAAAGGAAAGGAAAATGAAAGACCAAGCAGAAGGATGATGGCTACAACAGAGAAAGTAAGCCTAACATATTGGTGCACTGATGACAAAAGGAGTAATTCAGTCTGAAAATAAAAAATTACCACTGCTAAGTTTACCATCACCACAACAAGTCCAGGATCATAACGCTGTAAAAAAGAAACACCATTTGTTAGGCAGAAACCATTAGGGGCAGAAAATAGGCCGTTTGTAGTAGGCAGGTAGGATGGGTTAAAAAAAAAAAGAATAATAATAATAATATGAGGCTTCTTCCTCACCCCTCCACCCCATCACCATGCTTTGCCCTGTGGAATCAGGGAGCGGGGAGATTTTGAGCAGTTGTTATTTGTTTTCAGAGCTGCGCTTGCAACCTGAAATATCAGGGGCTAGAAGAGGCTGAGCTCGTGGTGACGGCCCAGTTTAAGAGCCACTGAGGCACACAGAAGCAGGCAGTTTAAAAAGGAAACAAATCAAGATCAATTAATTACAAGTACTTTGGGTGAAAAGGAGCTCTGTTTTCAGGTAAGAGGAGAATATTCAAAGTGAAAAAGCAACGCCTTTGTTTTAAACTTAACCATTATTTCATTACGCATTAAATACCGTGGCAGCCGGCCAGCGTAGCCACCCAGCATGACATCTAGCCCACAAGCGCCAAGCGCGAGCACTGTGAGCACACAACATGGCTACGGGCAGCAGTGCCCGTCCCCACCACCAAAATCACAGCTCCGTCTGGCAGAGCAGGGCACGCCGCTGGGCAAAGCACTGGCCGGTGGGGCATTGGGGCAGGGTGAGCCTTGCTCCATGTCCTTGGAAAGCCATGACGGCTGACGGAAAGAAACGGGCTCTGCAGTGCCAAAGGGCCACCTCTCGCCCTGCTGACTGCCAAGCAGGCTGGGCAGAAGATGGAAAACAGCCAAAGGGGAAAATGGGACTTTTTAAGTTAAGCTCTAAGTTCTCCTTTTAAAGGACTTCCTCAAGAAAGAGCTACTGTGCATGACAACGGGACCTTCACCAGCATGTAAACGAGGTTCTCGGATGTTGCGGGACTCCCAGGTTTAGGACTCCTGCTCACCCTTTTTGGGCACACCGACATATTCTGAAGGGGAAAACTAAGTTTTCAAGAAAGAGCCAGAATTCCCACACCTCATGCCACTCTGCAGGGTTGCAAGCACTGCCACACCAACAACAAGGGTAAATCATGCAGAACACACAGCTGTGTCCATGGCCCGTCCCCCTACACCCCGGAAAATTCATTTTCTTTCCGAATCAGATCACAAACTCTTTCTTTTAAAGACTGGTCACATTACACAGGCTACAAACCCCAAAGAAGAGAGGGTTATTTTATAAAACGCTCCCAAGCAAGAACAATTCTGTGGAGGGGAGAGAGCATAAACCTCCAGCGGGAGGGGAAAAGCAAACAGCTTCCTCAGGAGATGCACCTTCCAAAATCTAATCTCTTCAAGCAAATTAAGTTTGTATGAAATGGGATTTCAAAACTGACCAGATATACTCCTTTTGTTTCTTTCTTCCCAAAGAAATGGCGAAACCTTTCATTCAGCTTGTCAAAAAATTGCTTAGCCCTAAATACGCCCCGAGAGCCAGTCCCCTTCCCGGAGCCCCGTGCCTGCCCAGAGATCTGCCAGCGGCACGGAGGAGGCAGGCTGCAGGCAGCACCTCGCCGGGCAGCCTTCTTCAAATTCACTCCTTTTAAATTGCACGAAGTTATTGGACGTGAGCGAATACTTTAGCCAGCAGTGCTCTAAATTAATAAAACTTGGGAAAAAGAGTTCATCCTGACACTTCAGGGCCGGACAGTCGTGCTACAGGAGGAGGATTATCGTTTCAGGGCTGCCCACCGCGGGGTGCGTGCTCCGTCTCCGGGAGCAGAGGGTGGATGCTGCGCCGCGGAACAGGACGCTGCACCAGATGGATCTGCCATCTGAGCCCGTCTAGAAACGCTGGCATTGTCAACACCAGTGCACAACTATCTTTTTTTTTTCCCCCAACAGTCAAAACAGAAAACAGTTTTCATCGACAATTTGCAGATTCAGAAGAACCCCTCCCTCCAGGAATATCACGCTCTACAATAGATACAAGATGTTTCTGAGGTCTGTTTGAAGAGGATGATGCTCCCATTGAAAAAAGGATGCATCCCCAAAATTACGCGTTAACGTAATTCAATCCAATATACCTCAGTGTATCACTTATGCATAGCGTGTCAGCGCCACAGGTAACAGAAGAGCCTTAATCCCACTCACTGTGTTGACATCTTAATAGAAATTCCTACCAGGTACAAGCTTTGGGGGAAATAATCCCAGAGCACTGTCTGGATATCACACTCTTCATCGGAGGAGAATTTAATGAACTAAGCATCTGAGGAGGACACAAACAACAGGACGTGATCTCATTGAGCGCAGAGGATTTTTACTTATTCGCTATCTTTATGCTACAACCAAAACCATGGTAAGAGACAACCTTCTAGGGCGTTTTATTTGCTCTTGGGAAGGGCAGAGATCAGAAACACAGCTGCGTGAAGGCAGCACAGGGGAGGTTCATGGTCACATTGCTGGATCTGCTCTGGTGGATAAGGGTCGGTTTATTTAGTCCCCTGTGGTACAAACCCCACTGCAGGCTGTGAAAGGCAAACGTGCCCGGAGTCGGGTACCAACACCCACAGCAACGCACCGGCAGATGCGGGGCACCATCACCATCCAACTACATTGTCTCTACACAGAGGGAGGAGTCATCGCGGTCGTGCATGAGTTTCATTTCCAAAGATTCGGATTTGGCAAGCTCTCAAAACCTTCCTGGGTCTACTGCACCTTTGGATAGCCCAACAGCTGCCACGCTGAAGATTCAGACTCCTCGTTCAGTACTCCAAAAGGGGAGAGATGAGGAAATCCAGTAATTCTTACTGGTGAGCAAGCGCTGGCATGCTCTGTGGTGCTCCTCACCAGTTAAAAATGATGCTACGTTATCAAGCTTGTTCCGATTGCTGCAAGAAGCAAACAAACAAGGGCAACCTTTTAGCCCTGGTCTCCTTTGGGGATCAGATTTGTGAGCTCATCCTGTTTATGTCAGATTTTTGGAAGAGGTCACAAACAATCAGGAGATTCAAATGAAGTATGAAACATCTATCAGCCTCGGCGACAAGCGTCAAGTCCCAGGGAGGAGAAACTGTTTTCCGAGTACGCAAGAATTGCACTGTGAACTTAATCCTTACACAGCAGGAGAGAAACTGCAAGCGAAAAGCAAGTTGCAAACACCTCAATCGCATGGAAAATTTCAAACAGGAGCTCAAAACTTCTTCGACACAAAGCCAAGGACACTTGGAGAAAACCAACCAGAGCTCCCTGAACTTCTGCAAGGGAAAGCACCTGGCGGGGTCTGGGTCAAAAAACATCCCTAACCCAAATGATGACCGGTACAAAAGAACAACACGGAAGATGCTACAGCAAGAACATAGACCTTGGTTGATCCACAATGGAAATCAGAGGTAAGAGTTGCTGTCTTACTTCATCTTGGTAAGCAAGATGGCTAAAGAGCCCTGTGTGACGTACACTACACTGCAAGAGCGGGGCACGTCGTGCACGGCCATGACTACTGGCTTCCCACCTACCCATCCTTCACGGCTTAATAAAACTGCTTTAACGTTATACAAACACAAAGGGCAATAAAGCCTGATACCAAGCCAAGAAAAGGCCATCTCTATCACAATAAGCATCTGTCACCGAAAGAACAATGATTTCATTGACGACACACACTCAAGTAACCCATAAACTTATCACCCATAATCGAGGGAAGGATCTTGCACATTCAAAAGCAAACAAGGGGGCAAGTGCTTCCCCCAACAGAGACTGAGGCATTATGTAAACCTTCCTCTGGGTCTGCGGTCTCGTGGATTTCGACATGGTAATGAAGATTGGTGTGAAGATAGCAGGCTTTCAAAGCCACATCACCCAGGTTTTTCAAAGCTAACTCCGCATGAAAGTAATAGTCTTAAAACTATTGCAATGATTTATGTTGCAAACAGCAGCGTGGAAACGTTAGCCTATGCCAGAATTCAGGTTCCCATGAGGACGTGCTAAGATACAAGAAGATAAGATTGTGTTCACATCTATTTCTTGGGTAAAGGCTGCCAAATCATTCCATACTTCATGAATACAGGCACTGTTAAACATTTTTATCTTTCTCTTCCATATTTTCTTGTATTTATTACAAAGCTTCAAAACCCAGAAAGAAATATAACATTCCTCATTTCCTCGTGGTGTTTTTCTCAGATGCTCATTGTTCCGTGTTCTCAAGGCCTGACAAACATCTACTCTGTCTGCCTTCGTGAGATCAGAGGATTTAACAAATGGAAAAATATATTAATATATTAGCTGTAAGCCATTTGGTGAACTGGTGACAGAGCCAGGATTCAAGACCTCTGGAATTCAAACCCTGAGCTTATTTCTCCAAGCCACAGCTGCCAAGTGATCACATTTACGACTGATCTCAGTTGCTCGAGTGGTCAAAGCTCTGCTTATTACTTGCCACACATGTAAGGAAACCAGCATCCAGAAAACATAGCGTGCATCACCCGCGGCCACCTGACACAGTCTTGGAATAGTGACTCTTACTGAGCTTGATTGCAGAAACGAGAATTATCACAGAGGCTGCCAGAGAATGGATATTTCCTGCCTTAGCCACAGGATCACTTCTTCACCTGCAGGCTCTCCTCCTCTCTCTGCACATCTCCTAGCGTTTCTTTCAGACGGTTCTGTTCTTTCGTTCTACTTATCCTTTATACCAAGAGGGACAACAAGAGCTTGTCTGAACAGATTTAGTGAAGAACATGCCAAATAAGAGCTTCATAGTAGTATAACTGAACGGGAGGGGAGTGATGACTATATTTATAACCACAGAATTTGCAAGTCAGAGCAGAAATCCACTTGTGCTTTTTTTTTTTAACTGAAAAATCATGCAAAAAAATACAGTTAGAGGAACTGAATTCTAGCATTTTCTAACAAATTTTACATATCTGACTTTGCTGCCTTGTTAGATAATTTATATGCTCATGAAAGGATAAAAATAAAATCAAAGTTCTGTAACGCATGATGGTAACAGCTGCCGTCTATGTGTCACCAGTACAATTCACACTGTGAGTCTGCAGCACACCTTGATCAACAGGAACAGCACTGTCTTGACAATTTGTAAAGGGTTTATTGTTTTTAGCCTGAGTGGAAAAGAACAAGCATCGGGGAAAGGGTTCACAGCTTCACATGGCACTGCCGAGAGCTCCCCGACACCGAACGAGCATTACGGGGGTATCGCCGCTTGCCAGGAAGAGCCAAGCAGCCCTTCAGAACAGTCATGCTGAAATAATGCCAGAACTTTGCCAAAAACAAACAAAAAGGAAGTTGTTATCATTAAATAGGAATAGGAATCAGGGGACAGAAGGCATTTCCTTCAGACCAAAGGCTCCAGGTAAACCTACTGCTACTTCAACCAACAGCCCCAAATGGGACCTCCCTTTCCTAAACACAGTCACCTGCTGCTTCTGTTCTCTGAAAAACCAAGATAACCCAAGCGTTGGTACAAAACAGTAGCCCACAAAGCACTGCCACCCACCTTTAAAGTTAACTTGGTTTCAGACCAGTAACACTTTCATCACCACAACAATCAAGCGGCCAACGAGCTGCCTTAAGCCCCTACTGCCAACCGAGGAGAAAACTTACATAAAGTTTCAAGGTTCAATTCCAATTCGACATGAAAACCCCATATTATCTAAACTATTTGATTCAACAGAAATACTTAGGAGTAGCTGTGCCATGACAAAAACATACGTTGTCTGCTGCCATAGCGAAAGGCTAGATTCTCATTCACCTCTCAGAGATACCTACCACAAAAGACCAGGATAACCTTGGGAATACCGTGGGAATGTGAATTCAAGTAATGCTTTTAAACATATCGAATTAATCACATCTGGAAGGAAGACAGTTCGCAGTACAGGGAAACTTAACATTTGTACAGGTGTTGGAATAATTTTTAAAGCATCAAGATTGCGGTGAAGCAAGCACATTTCCTTAAGGGAGAACTTTAAAGAGACAAATCTAGAAAAGAGTGCTGAATGATCACAGTTATCACTCGGTACCCACTCGCAGGGCGACTAGCTAAGCATGAGCTAGACTTGTCCACCAAAGCTGGGTAACCCTTCCTGAAAGTCCCCTCCGTAAGACCAGCAAACATCAGACAAACCCTCCCAGACTGACTGGCCTGCACTCTCCAAACCGCCTCTACTTGCAGCAAACCCAACCTTCAGGGCTGCGCACCCACCCCCCTCCGCAGCCCCTGTCAGGCAGGGGAAGCAGCGTGAGGANTGAAAGTCCCCTCCGTAAGACCAGCAAACATCAGACAAACCCTCCCAGACTGACCGGCCTGCACTCTCCAAACCGCCTCTACTTGCAGCAAACCCAACCTTCAGGGCTGCGCACCCACCCCCCTCCGCAGCCCCTGTTAGGCAGGGGAAGCAGCGTGAGGAGGGTGACCGCGGGGCAGGGGCATTAACCACCCCTTAAAGCCTGCCTGCTTGCTTTGAGCTATCAGGTCTACCCTGTCCTCGTTTACCAGACGTTCCCCACCACATGCCCGCCATCGTCCTGACCTCATCCCAGAGAGCCATCTAGTTCTTTGGCTGTGACTCCTCAAATGAGCTGCATGACTGATTCCAGAGCGCCACCCGTCAGCCAGTCTCAATTTCTAGGTCATTTCGCTGTGTCCCCTATGCACTACCCTCTTCCTGAGCACAAAGACCCATATTCCCGTGTTTTCTGGCAAAGCAATTACTAGCTTTTGTCTTTCCTAGGACAGTATTCATATATTCTGTTCAATTTTCCCTAGTCTAATTAAATGAGATTAAGCTACCAGTTTCAGTCTTGCTATCTCTATGTTACTATCTCTAGTACTCTTACCTCATACTAAACACACAAGTCCAAAACAGAAAAGAGAAGTTTTCAGCACAATTACTTTGGCAGTTGGGTTTGGTTTTGGGTTTTTTTTCCACAAGAATTGTCAAAAATTGAAAACACAGTGAAAACATGAAGAGCTTATAACAATATTTTCAAAAGTATCATTAAATTATACTACTTCTGCATGTCAATCTTTCAATGCTTTTCATAATAATACTGTAACTTAATATGAAATACTTATTCCAAGAGAAAGCATTAGAGTATTTGAATTCAAGATTTCACTCAGCCTTCTCATTCCCCTTCTGACTTACGTAACTCCTCTGATTTATTCACAATACTTGGTCTCATTTAGCACAGGACTTCACATGACAGTCAGACAGCATTTTTAACCACATCTTTTGCTAGTTTCATTTTTTCAGTAGACCACAGATCTCTCGATTATCAATCACACGTTTCCCCCCGCCAAAGAGGGCACGGCCTACACTCACCATTTTCCCAGTTGGTAGAGCACAACCATCACACAATCTCTATCAAAAAGTGCTTCCCCAAGCCATACTTTCCACATTAAAAAAGATCCCCGTCAACTGGCAACCCCCTCTTCTGCTTTTTCATATTCATCGGCTGTTCGCAAATTGAAGCATCATTTCCAAATATAACACAAGTTGTTTGTGGGTAAAAAAAAAAGTGAAAAACATCAGGAGGAGAGAAGAGCAGAGGAATGACTCTGCTGAATTCATTATGAGCTGCTCCAAACAAGGATTCTAGCACTTGCATGGTCAGAGACGACAGCACCATCCCTGTCTGATGACTCCGCTCAATACTCATCAAAAATAAGACAGAAGATGCAGATGTGTTACAGTTAGAACAACAGCTCCTCTAATGACAGCTGTGTCACTAGGGACATGGATTACTTGTTTTTTTATCCAAGTAGCTCAGCTCTTCCACCAGCATTGCAGACGCCTGCTAAGATGGTTAACAAGAGCTACACCCCGAGGCAGCAGCCTGGTAGGTGCAAAACTACTCTGCTTCTGAAAATTTGCAGCAAATGAGCCAATTTGCTGGGTACCTTTGTACTACAACAGCAGATTTTTACCACGAGCAATTGGCAAGTGTGAATTCTAGGCTATTCCAGCTGCCATCCCGAGAAACAGTTCAGCTCTCTCACTGCTGGATTCTATCCGCAGTGGGTAGTTAACGCGAAGGAAGCCATCACAGCGGTACAGACCCGCAGCGTGAAGTTCTTGTTGAACAACAACGTAATGGCCTTATACTAGAAGAAATGAGTATTTGTGACTGGCAAATACAAAGTGGCATAACTTTTAGACTCCCCGAAACTAAAGAGGGAGCCTCAGTTCAGATGAGCAGCTAGAATTAAGAGCTACATAACAACAAAAACAAGCACACTGAACTCGTAACTTCCTATTTAATTAAAGACAACTGCATAGAAAAAAAGATGCATGCCATCTCAATTCAAGCCACGTAACCCAAAATTTAGGTTTTTAAGGGGTTGTTGCAAAGGCCTTCTGCAGCCAAATGCTCAGACACCTTGCCCACACCTGAAGACTACTTGAAGTGGATCTACTTCTGCTGAACTACTTCACCATGGGATGTTTAAAATTTTAGGCTCAGCACGAAGCACAGATTTCACGGACATGCTCTCCATTTTCTATTCTTACACCTCTTTAGAAATCTCTCTTGGTCTTTTCTGAGCAAGAAGGGAGCACAGAAAATGGAGGGGAAAAGTTTTTATTTGGCTCCTGCATTTTCAACACGCATCAACTGACTTGACTCTTCAAACTCCTAGAATAAGATTAAAACTGGATGCAAATGTTTCTTTCCTTCTCAGCAGTTTATATTTGGATTTTGGGACGATCTAAGCTTTATGTAAGAAGGTCACTGGATAATGAATTAAACACTCCCAACATGATCATCATCAGTGCCACAGGCACAGGCTCTAGCTGCTTGTAAGGGAGCGCCCTTGACTCTATGTTGAGCAGAACTGGAGCAGCAGCAACCCTCCGCATCCTCTGCCTCCCCGGCACCTTGGCCGCAGAGGCTGTCTGTCTGTCAGATGGACGGGGCGCTGCTTTCCTTCCGGAAGGTGAAAGGCACTATACAATTCCTGCACGCTCTGCAAAGCCTACGTTAGGAAGGTTTCAGCACCTAACCTGGGTTAAACTAGACAGGCTAATTTTACTCCTGCATTTCTGTTAAAATGCGGAAGGCACAGGAAAACCCTCACAGCCCATACCCACAATTTGTCTGTAGCTTCCAGACAGTTCAACTCACCAGAGCTTCAATAACATGTAAGCGATACAGTACAGATTCAACGCTTCAAATGCATTCAATGCAGTGGGGAAAATCTGAATCTGGACAAGAACCCCACAGGTAGCCCCAGTTTCTCATCCTCAGGCCATGGTGACACCACCCTCTTGCCCCAAACCCAAGACTGTACAGTCATCTGCTGTTTACTCCGTCACATCAGTGCCTGCAACACCACATGGCACACGGCCCCTCGGGGCTGTGCTTTTGAATCCGGATGGGGCTGGGAGAGGCCTTTAGCTTCTTTAAAGTCTCCATGTTTCCACATTGGTGACGCACAGAGCAATATGGGGCACCCAAAAGAGAAAACAGACCAAATAGCACATCCAGTGAACGCCATGCCACAGCAGAAGCCCAAGAGGTGACAACTACAACCACATCCTGAGCTTTGGCACCAGCACAGGACACAAGAGGACTGTAAGCGTGCCATGCATTAACCAGAGGATTTCAAATGAAACCATGTTAGAGGAAGCAAAAAGCATTAACCACCAACGCAGTCCTGTCCGAGAAGTTAGGCGTGCCTTAGTCCAAGAGATTAATATGCACTCCCAGAGTCCAGAGAACTCATTATCTCCCAACAGTCCTCCACAGCACAGAAACACTTATCTCTCTAATGGGCTCACTGCAGGGGCATGGAAGTCCAATTACAAGGTCCCTGGTCTTCAGACTAAGGGTATGGGAACACGAGTAAGTTACGCTGAGGAACTCAAAGCCTGAGTTTCAAACACTTCAAGAGCTTTCTACAGAAATTGCCCGGGCACAAGGTCTTGTGCCTGCAGTGGATACCAAGCACTTACTCGCAGTATCACAGGCAGACGCTGTACACTCAGGCAGTCCACAGGGAGTACCTGATACGAAGCACTCCCTTCAGTTTTATCAACACAGCACGGTTGTGTGCTTTCACCCTGGCCAGGACCTCTGCAGAACTGGAACTACCAGCCAGGGGAATGGCTAGAGCCACCATAATGAACCAGGCAGCATTGGCACAATTTAAACCACAGGATTTAGAGTCACAGGAAGAATTTAGGCTTGAGACAGCATGAGGACTAGGTACATTGGTTCAACTAGCACTACGGTGCCTCAAGGAGATTTGCTAAATCCCTGACAGACAGGCTGCGGAAGAACAGAAAGAAGTCAAACCCGTGGAAGCCCTCTGGAGAAACCAGAAGTCAGCCTCTCCCATCCATAGGAACCGCTGCCACCACTTCCAGTCTTCAGTGGGCCCTTTTACTCGCCTTCTAATGGCTTCTGACACCACTGTGAAACATGCACACAGATCATCGTAACTAGCTCATATTTTTAATTCTTTTAATATCAAAGCATCCAGCTGGCAGAGTATGATTATTCTAGTTTTAGAAGCTGCACAGCTACCTGTTAGTAAGTAGGCAGTTAATTCATCTCCCTCCAAAAAGGCCAAATGCAGTGATTCTTACACATACACGACACACACACATCATGTCTAACCTGTACCAATAAGTGAGGCAGCAGCTTCCACTTGCAAATTGCTAAATATGAAACTCAACAGTGCATTTGTTTGGATATATTAATAACGGAAAGAAAATCTAATCTAGGAACAAAAAGCAGAAATAATCTTGTTAAAGACTGAAGCTGGTGTTGAATGTTTCAGACACAAGCTACTGGACTTACCCTGCAGTGACTTTCCCAATCCCTGGCCCAGCTTCCACCCATGTTTCTGGAGTAAGCGGTGTCCAATATTATCCTGACAGACAGAACAGAGAAAACAAACCAAAAATATTCCAATAATATATTCTTCCCTTCCCGCTGACATTTAAACACGTGATGAGCAAGAGATTTTCTACATAGATATGCATGCAAAAAAATGCTACTGAAAAGGCAATATATGCCCAATAAAAGGGAAAGACAAATGTCAAAAATTACTGGCTAGAATTTTTCCAGGGGATGGGGTATCGGGGACGGTCACTTTCTGATGGTGTGCTGGGCAACTTTTGTGCATCACATTAAAAGAAAACAAAACAACAAAAAAGCGCCATGTGGGAGGAAATAAAGTGTACCAATAAAAATTGACAGTAAAAAGCATAAAATCAAGCTATTTATACAATCATATCCATCACCTAGACAGCACCACTTAAGATTTTTTTTGTAAAGAAAATCTACAATGTGTTTGGTCATTTTGTTTGTGTGTCAGGCTTTTATAATACTGAGTAAGTCATAAGTGCAAGACTGCCCCACCACTAGAAACCAAAACACAATCATAGCAAAATCCAGGCTAGACTTGATTGGGTTTTTTTATATATGTGTGTATATATATATATAAACTAGCATGCAGCCAATATTAAACTGAAAAAACAGTGAGGTTAGTAAAACAAAACAAAAAAATAAAATCAATTAAACAAAATGAGCTCAAGCACAGACTGGGTGATGCATTTCACATGTAAACTAACAAAAATACTAAGATGTTAGAATGAAACAGGCCTAGCAATAAGTTAACAGCAAGGAACCATTAGTGCATGTAGGGGAAACAATAAGCATAATGTCTCATCTTCCTAAAAAAAAAAGCTATTTTGGAAGTACTGATGCAGCAATTAAGTGTCAGCTTTTGAAAACAGGGCTGAGCAGGGCTCTGCGAGGAGTTCATTATGTTTTTGTGCAAGATTTCTTCCCCCAAAGAATGAACAAGAATGCTAACAGCATCCCTGTAACCATCCACAGCTGACAGCTTATCCCTTACTGATCAGTTTACCAGCAGCAACCGTCAACTCCTCAAAGAAGGACTCTTGCTTAGGAACATGTTCACCTTCTAATCATAAAAAAAATTCAAATCTGATATGTATTTATTGATTATTAATTGTCACAAGGCAAGCCACAACTCAAGATATCACAGATATCCTGAATTATAACAGGCCGTGAATCTGTAACATTGAGCAGTACGTGGAATCTTAAAAAAATAGATATATACGCTGCAGGTTTCTTTAATTAAATAACTAAGTCATCAAGAGAAATCAGAATAGCAGCGGGTTTTTTTCACTCACTCCACATTGAAGAAAATGACCACATGGTTTGCAGAACTTCGGTGAATCAACTTGAAGGACACAATCTTCCCAAAATATTGGCTGCATGGACACATTTTTCCTCAAAAAGATTCTGTTGGGTTTCAATTTCTCTTTTTTTTCCCTGATATACCAGTAAAGCAAGACATTTTGTCTTGCTGTGTTTTTCAAGGCAACAGTGCACGTCTTTCCCACACTGCCCCTCCCCCAGGAGATAATTAGGGCTACATTAAAAAAACAAGTTTAAAACAGAAGTAAGGAAATGTCTAGTTATAAAAGCTTAAATCAGTATATGCAAAAAAAGGCAGAATGAACAAATATGGATTCCAACCACAAACACCATGGAGAAGACTTATCGGTTCGGAAGGGTAGGAAAACTTACCTGCAAGCACGTCTGCTGCAGACCGTTTCTCTAACGGCCACAACTGCCCAGTCCTTCATGCAAACAGGGGCCCAAAGTTCAAAGGTTTTGTGGGTAACGCACTAATTGTTCTACCATTAGCATTGCAATATCTCACAAGGGATTATTGGATCCTATTTTAAAAGCCAGTGCTGACAAAAATGGCTGCATTCCCCACACCCCACAAAAAAAATTAAAAAAAAAGGACAAGGAGTACTTTGCAATCTTTTGCTAAGTGGAGATGAGACATTGTGCTGACTGTGTTGTGTTATGAATGCACTAAAATAAACAGACAGATGAAGCAGTATGCTATTTCCAAAAGCAGTGCAAGTGGAGTGAAAGCATTTCCATACGAACCTGGCTTTAAAAACTGGGCTGTCAAAAGAACAGTTAAATGTAACACAAAGTAAGAAACTGTCCAATCACTAATGGTAGGTTTTTTTTTCTTTTGCTTTGTTTTCAATTCACTGCTTGCAAGTAATGTATTTATTAAAGAAGAGTGAAAGCATAAAATAAATTCAACAAGTCAAGACCAGCTGGGAGATTCAAGAGCGGTGTGTTGTGACTGACACAGTGAAGGGGTAAACAAATGTTAAAGGGAAAAAAAGAAAAATTTAGAAGGGTTATACACATTAGCACCACTTTTACAAAGCCACTCAAGAGGATGGTCGCGAGTTGTTTGACATAAATTGGAATTACATCTGAATGTTATCCTGTCTCAGTTCCCAGGAAGAGGGTGGTTTTCCCCTCCGCTTCCATTTGTTTGCTTAAGCAGTGAAACTACTTCCTAATTTTAAATATCTCTGAATTGAAATGGAGCATCTTCTGTTTCACCGAACAGGGAGAACAACCCTAAGAGTTTAATATTAACATTTGAGTTGGGACCTAATCATTAGTCTGCTGCTTTCTAGCCACCTTCTTCCTCCATTCCCAATCACTTTCGCAGACCTCTTGCGGAGGACTGCTCTTTGGCGTAAATGCTGCCCTAAAAACTAAATTACAGAAGGCCAGGCTTGCTAGGCTCTCACATGAGAGGCCATTCTGCGAAGCCTGGTGGCCCTGGGAGTAGCTAGGGATATCAGAACCAAACTTTGACATGGAGCAGCAAATGTAACAGCTGGTAGGGTTTTTTTTTAACTGAATTTTTAACTGAAAGTTCTGTAGAAGTGCAGACTCTTCATCGCAGAAAAGACGTCTGCCTTTTTTTACACCAAGCTTCCTGTCGACGTCAAGAACCGCCATTCCTTTTGAATGAGCTATCCTCACGTTGTAGCAATTTTCCTACATGAGAGTTGCAGCGATCGACAAAAACGCCAACAGCCCAAGGATGAAATCCCCCCGTTCCTCAGCAGGGAGCTGGCATGAGTCTCCTCACCTTGTTACGCTATCGTTGTGGAGCTCCTTCTGTTACAGCCACAATAAAAATTACTGAGGCAGCCAAAATAAGCCTCCCACGAGGTGTGCGAGTGAGCAAGCGAGCTCTCATTTACCGTCCAAACTACTCACAACAGCAGCGCTATCTGTCTGGGCTCCTGGTCCTGGAGGCAATGCTGGACACCAGACTGCAGGATGCTCAGTGTAGGACAGAGCAGCTTGGCAGGCTCTCCATGGAACAATTTACACCTCTCGGCACCACTCTCAGCTTTGGAGCTATTCAGTAGTTAGCATTTCTATTTACGGATGGGGAACTCTGCATTACGGATGAAGCCTAACTTTTCCAAAAGCATGTAGGAAATGTAAATGTCTTGACTTCACCAAACTGCCATGGGAGTTGGCTAAGCTACTCTGGGAAAAGCTCATCCAAAGCGACCTTCTCCAACTGCTCAAATTGGCCTCCCCAGTTCCTGTGCCCTGATCAGATGCCCTTGATTGTTTTCCATGGGTGTCAGCAATTCCCAATATCGGGATATGCCCAGCACAAATTTCTGACAAAGGTCCTGGCCAATAGAAAAAAAAATGTATACAATAACAAGATGCGGACAAGAACTGAAAAGTTTTGATGACGTTGTATGTGGGATACAATCCGCAGCAGGTGGACTGAGCTGCATTAGGGATACACCGAAGCACTACTTTTGCCTAATACAGTTTTTCCGTAAGATTCTCACGCCACCCCACGTCTCGTGTTCACATCGTTCATCTCTCGACATCGGCAGGAACCATACGTCTCTTGAGTGGATTGTAAGCTGTGCTGACTGTGTATTGAGGAATCTAGAAGCAAGGATCGGATGCTACTGGGTGAACCCATGCAAACAAGAGGTCGAAAAGATTCCCAAAACAAAACCTACAGCTCACTACAGATGACACAATGAAGACTAGAGAGAAAAGCCAAATAGTAATGCTACACCATTCAGCTTCAAGAAGCACATTATTTATAGCGCTGTCCACATATGGCTACTGCTAAATGTCAAATCAGCAGCCTCATCAAATTACACTTTGGAACTAGTGGAGTCCACAGATCTGTACAGATACACAGTGCGACAAAACCCAGCTGCAGCTCGTACGGTCGTCTACAATAGCCTGTGATCGTCCAACAACTACCAACTGAAGCCTGAAACCTGGTGTAGTTCAAGGACCTCCCTGTGTAACTGAGCAGAATTAGAGAGAGGAGGGGAAAAGGACATTTGTTAGTTATGACAAGGACAAACTACCAAGCTCCAGAGTAAGTGGGTGATACGCAGTCTCGCCTCCAGCCTGCAACGGTGACAGCTTGGTTCGACTCCCTGACACTGCATACTGCCTGCACGGGGAAAGGGCTGCTGTCTTAGGGAGGCTCTAAGGTTGCTACCTTCTGCTACCTCCTAGTCGATCTGTACTGCTGGGACAAAGGAAATCATAAATTCACGGCAACAAGATTCAGTAAACAAGTAGAAATATGGAATTAACATCAAGAAAATCTGGATTCTATTAAAGCTGCAATACTTTGTGACTTTCCACTAGAGTATCTGAACTCCAGGCACTTAAAATATTTTCAAACACATGCACGCAGCTTCTTAAATTTAAAAAAGGGTTAAGTGCTCTGGTTTTAAGGGCAACAGACACCAGTGGTTCCGCTGATGTGAACAGCCAGTGTAAGAGCAGCATCTTTCAAACCAGAACCAAAAAATTATTAGGGAGGCAAATGTCAGTATTTGCAGTTATGAAGAGCCCATTGATATTTAATATTTTCTTCAACTTAGTAATGGAAAATAGCTGGCTCCTCCTTTAGGCTACATACATCCACTAGCTCATGTCAGCTCTGTTTTCCATAAATGTACTTTGGTTATAGTCGCATGTTTCAGTCCAGACGTCTTTGGCCTAAACAAGCTGTAGAAAGCAGGATTTCCACAGGAACAAAAACACTAGTATGCTAATCGAGGACACATTTCAACATTGTAATGATCTGTAGACTCCCAAACCTATTTTTCCAGCCACCTTTGAGTTGCATGCTGTAGCAGTACAGTCAGCACCTCTCAACAGATAATGCTGCAGAGATGGATCTCACTTCAGCGGTGATAGGCAAACGCATACTTCAAGCAAAACCCTCTGCCCCCTGAGATTTCCAGATGCAAGCTACCTTTAAAGTGTTTTCATATTACTAAGAAGATGCAAGAAGCTGCGAGAAGCTCATTTAAGAGAATACACTCAATCCGCTCTTCAGTCTGTAGAATAACCAAACATTATAAACTTTTAACCGGAAAGTGCTTTGGTCTGCAACTGTTATAAATACCCTTCCTCGCACAAAGATATCTGTCATCCAAACTGTTTTCATAACATGAAGCATAGGCTCTCACTCGTTACTCTGGGCAGGCACCTTTTTAAAGGTCACTTGAATTGCTAAGAGAACTGGTTAAGGGATTACAAAACAATTTGTGAATAAACATTAAGATTGCAAATATTTAGGTATGTGCTTTTTGCAAATTATATACTTGTCCTTCCTCCTTCCCTCTCAATTTCAGTTCAAAGACATTATCTGCTCCTAGGTGGGCAAACGGCATAAAATACAAGGTGGCAGCAAAAGCAGTATGAGCACCTTTTTGCTAGTGAAAAAATCTTGCAGGATTTCCACCACTGAACTGACAAGGCACCTGTTCCTTCTGTTTAATGTGTGTAATTTGCCAATTTAAAAAGCACACAGGTCATTAATAGTGTGGAAGCAAAATCATTTTCATGTGAGTTTGGAAACTTGACAGAATTATTTATGCTTCCGAGCTACAGATTTACTTCTAAGAATCAACAATGTACTTAATTAAAAGGATGTGAAGATTAACCTTAAAAGCGACCAGTTTGTTTCTGACTGCACTTTCTGACACCAGGCTTGTTTGGGAAACCAAAAAAACACCCTGTGCAGCAGTCACAGCTTTTAAATCCTGGGCCTACCACGGGAAGCCAGCTCAAGTGGGCTCTGACAGAGCACAGCTGAACAATGTAGAATGTACAACTCTACAATGTAGGCAATGCAGAACATGCATGTACTCAGTTCCGTGACTCCTTCCAAAAGTTTCATGACCCAGGCGAGGGGTCTTACACCTCACCTGCTTGTTTCACTTACTACAGACAGAAGAAGAGTGAAGCAAATTGGGTTTTAAAGTAAGAACAATTGGAGGGTTTAACTCTCTCTCCTCCCGAAGAGATAGGCCATTCTCTTGTCCTCTCCATCAAATTTAACCCTAAGGCTGAACTGTACATATTAAGGCCTACCAAAAAGTTGTCAAGATTAATAACGTCCCGGCATTTGGGTGGTGACATACATACGAATAAAATATTAAAGCCGTAATTGAATTTAATTTTTCTGCCGCAGTTCAACATTAATCAAACTGCAATGGAGTACTACATCTGAGGATGATCCAGGCTGCACCTGTGTGCAGGTGTGTTGTGTCTGTGTGCCCGTGCTGTCGGGTCCAGTGTAGTCATTCACATTTTACATACTTCAGTAGGCATCGCTCCCTTCAGAACACCAGAGAGATGTAACCTGTGACCACTTCTATTCCTCTCCTTTGGAAAACACTTCTAGAAATCAGATAACCAGTCCAGTCTGTAAGTAGTATTTGAATTATTTTAAAATGCTAATTTCCAGCGTGGCACAGAGTAGGCTACCAACAAGTATTTCTCATTACATTTACATAAGGGAACAAGCTTGGCATTTTAATTAAAATCCCCATACCACAACGTAAGATTGAAGAATTCAGAAGAACATTGAATATGAATTCCCATCTCTGCAGCATTATCTCATGCGTCATCAATTACTGCCATGCCTAAATCTAGCATCATGCCAGCACATTAAGACAGTAGGTACTATATGCAGTGTTCACTGGACCAGAAGAACAGAAATAAGAAGGGGGAAAGGAAACCCTAGAGAAGAAATTAAAAAAAGGCAGACCGTGCAATACAAACCAGATCATGGCTGCTTAGCTAATATGGGCCAACTGCTGCGGAAGAAAAATGTCGAACACCCCAAGTTGTGTAAATTTTTTGTAAACATCTAACACGCACACAAACACACACAACACCAACCTACACATGAATGAAAAATATATACTGAACTTTTGCTAACACTAAGTTTCTTCTAAGTGCAGACTAACGTGAAGAAACTTTAACAGAGAACTTAATTATTAGGGAAAAGAAATTCTTGAGAAGTATTTTCGTAACAAAAATCTAGTCTTGATCAGAACACCACTGAGTGACCCTTGATTAGTCACTACAAGTTTTCTTGCTCTCGTACTGAAACTGCAAATGAAACTTAGCTAAGGCTAAGTGCCAACCTTAGGCCCAGTTTAGGCAGAACAAGCTATTGTGCCTAAGACTAGCAGAAGATGCTTTGCAAAGAAAAAAATTTAAAAGCTCCAAAAATCTTAAAAAGGTCAAACTAAAGAAAACTTCATTTTTCCCCATCTTATGGCTCTACTCTCCACACCTAATTCAAAGTAAAGCGATACTTTAAAAGAAACTCACAGCGCAGTTTCAGATTCACGGGGAAGGACTGCTAGACTAATACTGTAATGCATCCGTGTTTCCATACTGCCAGATGTCATTCTAACACTTTTCTTTAACACACCAGTAGTTTTCCAAAAATATAAACTAAAAAAGGATCAAAATACATTTTACTATGCTATTCCGTCACATTCACATACGAATTTAATTGCTTCTTCAACAAAAAGTACACAAACTTAAAGTAAATATCTAGGGATGAATGTATTATTTTAAATAATTTCTGAAATATCACATTGAACTAAAATTTCAAGTCACCTATAGTTTTAGGAGAACTACTCAAAGATTAAATCCCAGGCCCATTTAATCTCAGCATGCAATTTACCACAAAAAAAATTTAACTCTGTACTGACAAAAAGACGCCCACTCCTATCAAATTTGACTGCATTCATATCAAGTACCATCCGATCATGGCTTAATTTTTGGTGGATTGACGATGCTGATAAGTATGTGTCTTACCGATTCTATAGGCTTGTCTAGAGAGGCTTGCTCTATCTCCAAGTGCCCTTCTTCATATTGATCAAAGTGATTGCCCTGTAAAAGAAGAGGAGGGTTAGCTCTACAGCAGAGAACACATTTCCAACAGTCCAGTTTCAAGATTCAAGTTTGTACACGGTGTTATGTTTTATGTAATTTTGCTAGAAAACAGATGAACTTATTAACTACATGCTCAAACCAGCATATAGGCTGTAAGAACAAAAGAACTTATTCTAAAAACTAAGCCAATTTGATGATAATCATAATGACGGAAGTTGGTAAAATATCAAACATTTACAGTGACAACACTTTGGGGTTTTTTAATTCAGAAAGTCTATGAAAACACTGACCATAAGCACCAAAGCTGGCCTTTAAATTCCAAGACAAGAATAAGAAGGAATTGACCCCACCACCACTATAAAGGGGTTTTTTGTTGTCTTTTCTCTTTTAAAGAAGAGTAAGGCTTTTCTTGCAGCAGGAAAGCCAAATTGCCTGAGGTATACATGTCATTTCACACACCTTAAATCAACAAAAACCCACAGCAGTTCCGAACGAAACCTCTCCGCACGCCCACAGCACTTGTTCACCGTCTGGAGCAGCCTCTTCCTTGGATCTAGGCAGCTGCACATTGAACTGCTGCTGCAAGTGATCCTCCAACACACAAAAGCCGTGAGTTTCAACCCCGAGCAGCTCCTCCAGCCAGCCTACCACACAAGCATATATGTTGGCACAAACAATGCCAGGATGCACTCGCAGAGCTGCTTCTTCCAGGCGTACCAGCTTAAAGCATTTGTGAGCACGGTACTTAAAAGTGCTACACAAAAAGTGACAGGAGAGGAACACATCTGAGGAAAGAGAGACAGACCAAGAGATACACAGGGAAGTGTACCAATAGAAGTGTGCAGATACTCACACGGCAAAGAAAACACTACAAAGAATGATAAATGAAAGCACCTTGCTTCCTCGTGCTCTTGGAGCAACTCCATGAAACATCTTTAGTCCTATAGACTGGCCATGTATAATAATTAAAGTAGATAGGAAAATTATATGGCGCTGTTGTTATGATGTACTATGCCCAGCCTCTGCCAACAGACATCACACACCCTTAGATTGCAGATTTGTGAACAGGGCAACCTCTCCCCTACCCAACAGGGCCACGTAAGCACAGTACAACACACAAACGACAGCCACTGGAGTAGAGATTTGAGCCGAGCACCCCTGCTCAAGCATCCACTACAGCAAAATCCAATCTTGCCATGCTTTCTCCTGGATATTACGCAAACAGGGTTCGTGAGCTAGGAAGGCGAATGGCAGCCTCTGTCCTCCAGAACAACCGTTGGTGCTGGAATGCCATCAGCATGAATGGCCATTTCAGGGGAAAAAAAAAAAATCTCTGTTGTAACTTCAGAGGTTTCTGAAACCTCAAATTCCTGAAACTGCAGACACGGTGAACCATTTTTGGCCATTCAATAGGTCCGTGGTGTAGCACTAACATCCACTAGCACAGAACTGGAAAGGAAAAAATCTCACTTTGTAGCTGCAAACTCAAAAGCAAACAGGAGAGATGCCTGCAGCTGAGATTAGCACAACAGCCAGTGAAGGGGGTCGTTTCAGCGGGCTCTCCTACATTCCCTGGGCACTGCTCAGCGTGAAACCCCAGGAAATGCTAAGGCCTCACCTGTCACCCCCTATTCCCTTCCCAAGCCCCGCAGTGCCACCGAAATCCTTCTGGCTGCTCAGCAAACACCAAACACCTGGCAGTTTTTATTTGCGTCCCAGCTCCGCAATTACTCTGAGCAGGAACACCCAGCACCACTGCCAAGAGAAACATGTTGTCACTCTCCTCCTTTCTACCAACACCAGCTTTTCCTTCTGCAAGAATTTTAATGAAAGCCAGCACGCGAAAGAGCAAATGACAGTTGTAACGGACTGCCTGTTGGAATTTTACAAGCCAGGCACCAGCCTCCAAATATCCTCTGGAACGAGCTTTCATATCCAGAGATGCAAGTCTGCAAGAGACCATCTTGACAAAAACCTGTTGCCAAGAGAATGTGCTTTGATGCCGGCGCCCCAACTGCCAGCCTATCCATCATCTGCCCTCCACAGCAATAATTCACGCAGGCCACGCTCTGCTCCCAGTAGTCTTCTTTCCCACGGCCTCTCCAGAGCAAATTGGAGGCTTAATCTGCAGGCAGCAATCCACTCCCATCCTTTTTTTTTTGGACAGCCTTCAAGGACCAAGCTGAAGGCAAACTTACCATGCATGTGCAGTTGTTGAGCAGCTTAAAAAGGTTAGGGATTCTTGGAGACGAGCATAGCGTAGATGTACAGACTGTACATGTGCGTGCTGTGAAGTCCGGGAGCCCAGCAGGAAGACGACAACATAAAACCTGCCTCAACAGCACAAAGGACACAGCCCAGCATCCCAAAAAAGTAGCATCCAAGAGGACAAGAGCAGTCAAGGGTGCCCGTGCTGTTAATGAATTTGCACTGTTGACCGCTGAACGCTAGCGAAAACATATTACTAAGACTTCATATATGAAACCAAAATCCGTATAACATTTAGTTAACAAACACTTAAACACTCTCAGCAAAAAACAAAGATGTACTTCCCACCCCCCACCTAATTTCACAATGTGAGTTGCTGCCTGCAGACGGCTCAGAATATTTCAACTAAATTACCTGGAGCTGGCAAAATATTTCTGCCTACTCACCATCTCCTTCGGCGCACCGCCTGCCAAGACAGTTAAAATTGTTTTTACAAAGGCAAGGGTCAATTCCCTTTTGAAAGCATGCATTGCTGATTTAGGGCTTTACAATGCGATTTTTCTACGCTTAAAAACAACGTCTCCTCCAGAAACTACGCAGAAGACTGAACACTCACCATGTCACGGACAAACGCAAAGATTGCAAAAAGCAAATCAAGCTATTCTCTCTAAGTTCTAGTGATCTCACTATTATCCCCTTTATCTATTTTGGAGGTTTCTTTTATATACTTTGGGTGTTATTATCTACTTTCTATCTACTTTGGGCTTTTTGTTACTGGTAATGGGAGTGGGAATAAGCTGCTCGTTTTTACAAATAACAGCAATACTAACACTAAAGCTTTCCCATCACCTTGAACTCCTGGGCACGCAAATACCACTGAGCACAGGGGAACAAGCGCTGGTGGGATGCTGACAAACTGCCCGTTATGTTAGGAAGCTGACTGTTACAGACTCAGTAATTTAAGGAATCAGAATAACAAAGTGTCCAAATTGAACTGTAATCAATACTCATCACAGAGACTGTTCCTTATCAATACTTAAAACAAATGGTAATGGCAACATTTTCCTTCCACCATAAAGTAGCTCACCCTGGAAAAGAAGGAGGAAGGTTAACAATCCTACAGTCATACTGTGGTCAAATTTATGAGCGTGTTCAGCCTAACGAGCAAGGAGAAAAATGGTTCTTGCTTCTAGGGCCACAACAAAGGCGATGGTGTCTGCCATCATGGCGATCACAGGCCTTCTGGAGCTGGGACTCTGGGGGGCTGGAGGCAGCACAGTCTGTCCCTTCGCTTCCTCACCCCTGGAGCCAGCTAAGGAACAAGTTGGGGGCAATTCCATCTGTTTTCCTTCTTTTCCAATCCTTCAGCCTGGCACATCGAATGGATCCATCTAACATTTTTGTTTTGCTCTATCTTAAGACAATGAATCAGAGGAAGACAAAATACTTTTAACATTTAAATCTAACAACCAATTAAACCCTAAATGTTGAATCTGTTGAGAATAAACTACATTTTTGGCAAGCATGAACTGTAAGCACAGACCACATTTTAATATGATTTTGATCTGTCTTCTACAGACTTGACGGATGCTTCCCTCTTCAGAGGAAATCTTCAAGTGACAAGAAGAATTCGATCCCTACAAAATGGATACCAGGCCATAAAACAACAGCTGCATTAAAACCAGTAGTGTTCAAAACCTATTCCGAAACCTTTTTCCCCTGTATGACTGCCATAGGGACACAGTAAAATCCTGGCCCTGTTAGCCAACAACAAAGTTTCCGCCTTCTCCCATGGACAAGGATTTTGGGGCTGCATGCAGTGCCCTTTTCCCTCTCATCCTCTGCCCCTCCATTTTAAAGTTGCCTCTACCAGGCCTCCTCACTTCTGCTTTGTAAAGCAGATGCGTTGCCCTGCTTCTATCACTTTCTTACAGATGCTACCTCTGTCCTGAAATAGCAGAGCAAATAAGATGAGAGGCTTCCACTTAAGTATCATTTATTGCTATTGTCTTTAGAAGATACTTAACTGAAAAGTAGTATTACTGAAAAGAAAATTGGTTCTGTCCTAGCTCAAACCAGGATGTTCAGCAAGTGCTCCAACACGAGGTGCTTCGCTACAAGCATGCTGAAATTCAATATATTTTACTGCTTGGATGAGAAGCAAGGACAAGCCTTCAACGTCTAAACATTACTTATTATACATCACGCACACCATTCTGTTTCCTTGTTGCACTCATCTCCAGGAGCCAATATGTTTGCATCCTGTAATCTTTTGTGTAATAGCATCCAATCTTTGGCTAACTACCCGTTTGGGTTACTCATAGTCACATGTCCTCTCCTCTCGCCTCCACTTTCCCATTGTTTGATCTCTGCATGAAGCTCTTCGCCAAACCTGACATCTTGGAGCCCTCACACACTTAACCGCTGTTATGAATACGGCATTTGAAAACCCAACTAACAAAAGCTGCCTCCAAGCAGGATTTCAGACCCTTAGTCTCCCTTATTTGGACTGCAAATACTTCAGAGCCCCGGCCCAACAAATGCCATTTTGTCCAAAATTAAACGTAGCAGAGTCCCTGCTTCTTCTGAAACAATCCAACTTGAATAGCTAAGGGGAGAGAGTACTGCTGTTTCTTTGACTTAGAACGTCCCAAACATTGTAGCAGTGAGAGCCAGCCAGTATAATTTTAAAAAAATTAAGAACTTAATCACACTTTCATCCCAAAATCTTTAGGAGCAAGAATTATTGCCAATAAATGACTCGATGCAAGTGAAATGAATTGTTGATTGGAAGCCCATTTATCAGAGGAAGTTTAGTACTGCAGAACTAATCCTCTCGCCTACACGAGGCACCTTTTCAAGGTGGGCAAAGACAGAGCATCTAAGGACACACGGGGCGAAGGGGACACCCTTTTAACAGCATCTTCACAACTGCAAGGCAGAAGAAAAATATGCTCTCTCCTTCCCTCTCACTTCCCCAAAAGGGCGTATCCAAAACCAGACCCGACTTCTAAGAGCTGCATTTTCTAAGTCACCTGCAGCATCATCAACACAAGGAGGAAAGAACAATGAGTCACTTCAACTGCTTCGAGGCTATTAGACCTCCCTGGATATTAATTACTGGACTGCTCTTTCCAATCTGTCCAAGCTCAGAGGATATTAAGATGTCAGCACACAGAATACATTCCATATAGTGCACATTCCTGACGGGAATTAGTGGTTTCTTTTACGAACAGCCCTAAGTTATCCATGTATTATTTCAGAAGAAAACTAAATGTGGCAGGCTACATTTCAGTAGCTAGGCCAAACCTTGAAACACGGCTCTCACGCGGAGCTGGGAGAAAACTACAACAAAAGAGTAGTATAATGGAGACGTGCAAGCAATGGTTTCCTTTCAGAATGCCTTCATTCAGCTGTCCTTTCAGTTACTGCTCAACAAGAGAGCTCAGTTACACCAACACTGTTATTAATATGAAAGAAGATGACGTAAGTTACAAAAACCAACAGAAGTCAGGTACTAAGAGCCTAGAATGAGAATACCTGGGAAAAATGCTGCCTGCTCCGCAGGTCACAGGGACGCTGCCTTCAACAGTGTGAACAGAGTGAAAATAAGAAGAGACTCCAGCATAAAAACTATGCCTATGAGCACTAAAACCAGCAATGACTTGGGCGGGAACACGCAGAAGGCAGTTGCTGGGTTGTCAAAGCAGAAGCAATCTATTTATTTCCATACTGAATTTCAGGACCAGCTTAGGAAGGTGCACAGAAACGCTTGTTCCTGTGACCGTGCAGATAACAATCTAAAGTAATTTTGCAGAAAAGCCTCACTGTACTCACTATCGTTATTTCTTAAATGCATTGGAAAAGAGCACAGCGTGATCATGAGTGCTTAACTGCACTTAAAAAGAGCACAGTGTGCTCCTTAGATATTCAAAAATTAGTTTTACACTGGTAGAACATCAGGAAAAGACTCAAAAAAATAATGTTTATATTACATTTACTTTAGAAAATGGAATTTTAAAACACTAAAGCAAATCAGCACCACTACTGCATAGTCTACTTATCCATCAAGTCAATCAACAAACTCTCAAAAATACTCAGTCAAGCCATAAAATTCAGGGTTGTTACCCACAAGTACCACTTTAAAACATTTAACCAGGCCCACTCCCCATTCCTGAAAGCTCTGAAGGCATTGGGCTGCAAACCAGCAGCTGAGACACTAGCAATCTCTAAAGAGAGAGATGAGTACCCACAAAAAAGACCATTTGCTACTGTAGATAAAGCCACCGCAGCCTGCATTAGCTACAAATCACAGAATATTTTGCAGTGCCCTCTGGTCTCTGCTCCCGGCTGGAAAGCACAGCTGACATTTCCTGCAGCCGTCCCAGGACGGGTCAGCACAGATGCAAGGTCTGTTGAGCTCAGGAAACTGAAGCAGCATCTGAACACAACTGAGCAAATGCCACCTCTCCAAAGTCTTGACTGCCTGCATGCGCACGGTACCTTCACGGATAAAGGAAAAAAAAAAAGACTCAGTGATTCCAGAAGCAAACATCCTATTACAGTTAATTTTTTTTAAAAAGAGGAGATCGAGCAGTTACCAGACCTTTAGGAAGACACGGCACCTTAACGCCCATTGGCTTTTCCCCAACATGGCTGAACGGTTCCTAGCACAACTCTTGCAAGCACTCCGCACCAAGGGCACGCATGTGAACATTGCTAGCCCAGCAGCCGCGCAGCGGCCAAGAGACAGACACCACAACCTCTCTGTGAGGGCCTGACAGAGCACCACACTCTTGCCTAACCCAAAGACTGGGAATTTCAGCAAACCACAATCAACATTCATCTCATTTTGTGTTGCATTTTGCATCTAGTTCTCTCTTTAAAGATCTTTCCAGCTTGGTCAGCTGTTACCAGACCTGCCAGTCTCGCACAGCGCAGAGCTCGACTGGCCCACCTCTCCTCACACCACCTGAAGGTGATACACACCACCAAGCACGGCTGTAGGGCTACGTGTGGGCAGAGGCAGAAGGGAAACTGACCCCGGGCAAGGATCAAATACGAAGGGTGTAGGTGACATGCTCTGCTAGTACCACCTCTTATTTTGTTTATTTGCACAGCTCTATCAACTACATCACCTGCTAACCTCACCAGTAAATTCCAGCCAACAGAGGTGGGAGAGGGAAGGTGTTAAAACCAAATCCAGCACACTGTAACTAATCAACTGTTCATTACACACAATCAAAATGTAACGGGTTTATAATTTCTCTGCACAATCCATACAAGATCCTATGTATGCTGACTACGAATCGCAGACAGTAATTTATGCTGCCTTTTTAAGCTATGCGGGACCTGATGACTCTATACGATGGAAGATCTCCAAAACGTAATTGATGCAGACAACCGTGTTGATGTTTAGAAATCCATCCAGAGAATTCAAAAACAACTCCAGGGAAGTGCAGCTTAGGAGTGTTTCTTGAATATTCATTATGCACCCAGAAGAAAATACATTTTTAAAGACCAATATGCACCTAGAAGATGACTCCATCCAACCCCGCTCACGCTGGAGGCTTTCTCGGATAATTTTAAAGGCCATGAGGTTTCTCAAAACTATAAAAAGCAATACAAAGGCAACTTTGTCCTGGTACCCGGAAAGCCTTTGTTAATGCTCCCCAGAATAAAATCATCCTTTTTCCTGTTGTTCCCTGCAGTGACTGTAAAGACACAAAATAAAAAATCAGTTATCCTTTCCTAGCAACACTGAGATAAAGCATCGACAAACAGCAGCTAGTGTTCTCATAGCCTTCCACGTTATAAATTGCTTTCCCTGCCCCTTCCCTGTAAATAAGCGTACAAGTGGGTAAGTACAGACACTGCACATCTTCACACCCTCCCAAACAGCTTAATATTTACAGTCAACATCTTGTGAGAGCTGCAGCAAAACCTCATTTTAGGCACAGACACACATCCGTTATTTTGAGAGTACTTAAGAGAAAAATCCTCTCAAGTCAGTACAACAAAAGCAATCACTTAAGATTTGGATATGATTTAAATTGGCAACTTTTGAAAGAAGCACCTTGTAATTACACGTTGAGAGGTTGATGGCACCTTTTGTTTACCAAACTGAAAGCTAATTTTGATGGCAAAATTCTACCTGTTAGTCCAAAAACACTGAAAAAACACCCGCCGGAACACAGTCAAGACTACTCCTAGGTCAAGAGCTTTAAATCGGGAAAATGTGCATATAAACACCTAGTTAGAGCTGTCCAATTAAAAACATGTTCTACAGTTCAGAGATAAACAGCTTGTACAAAAAGAAGTGGAAGCCAGAGGCAGGTCCCTGCTTCGCTATGCTTTGCATACTTTGGCACCAAACAAGAACAATTTAATGTCTTTCAGATTCCTTCTGCTGTTACCAACGCCACCTATAAATCTGTTCCAGCACACGAGGGATCCTGTTCAGTTCTTCAATGCTTCCAGCAACTGTACCACAGAGTATCAGCATCGGTCTCACTCACCCAATTTTCTCTTAGCCATTTCTTAGCATACCTTGCTGCAGATGCTGCTGCAGCTTCCAGCACCTGTGTCTTTACGATTAACAACGACTGTCAAACAAGAGACAGACAGAGAAAATACCACTATGGGATAACATGCTAGTCATTTACTATCTAGGGTATAACTTATTTTACCTCCACAAACCTCCATGCGTTCATAGTACATTTTTTTTTCTTAACATGGTGTTTGACTTGATAAAGGATCGTTTCTAAACCAAACCATCACAGAAAACCTCACTCAGGCGCACGTTAACTGGATTCCAACTCGTAACTCATTCCACGAGACTCGGTACCATTCCACATTTTTATCAATGAGCAGAGGGGAAAAGGAGCAACTGCCGACTCAGTTTGCAGATTGTGAAGTCCAACAAAGGGTAGTGGACAGCGTGTTTGTACCGAGCAATCTGACCTCACTAACATAAGTCTGTTTTCACAGAGCCCTGTACAAACACACCTGCAGCGCGACGCTGCACCCCAGCAGGCAGGAAAAATCCAAGTGAAAACATCTTCACGCAATATGGTAGCAAAAAGGATAAAAATACAGGCCAAGGGTGTGTAACAAAGGAACAGCAAATAAGAATAAAGCAGTAAAAGAGATGTTTATCTCTGTATATTATACAGATGGAGTCTAGAATAGGCTCCTCTATGCAAGTCTTCAAGTCACAAGTGTGGAAAATTTTAAGATGCAGAAAGCCATAACAACGCAAAGGGAACGGCAAAATGCCCTACAATAAGAGAATTCAGAGATCAGACTGTTACAGCTCTCAAAAGAGGTTAGGACCAAGACAGAAATGTTATATATGCCCTCACATAAGAAGACAGAGTGTACTAATGTGTCCTTTGGAATAGTAGAGAAGGCCATAACAAGAAACAACAGCTAAAAGCTGAAAAAAGAAAAGTCTAGAAGAAAAATCAAGGCAAATACACCTTTCAGTGGCCAAACTACCAGAACAATCTACAAAGGAAAACATTCACCACCACCAGCTGTCTTCAAGAAAGAGATACTGTAGCCAAACACTAATTCCTGGACTCAAAATTGGGTCAAGTGACAGAAATCAAAGGGTAAAGGATACCTGGATACTTAAAGCAGACATCCTAATATCAACTTCTGGCTTTAAAACTGTGAACGGCTAAAATCTCAAATTAATTAATTGCTCATAGAACTGCTTGAAGGTGGAAAGTACCAAGCATTACTATGGGTTTAAAACTGTACGGTAGAAAAAAAGCATATGTCAACTGAGGAAATGTTGGCCAAGTACTGCAGCAGCGCTTTTTGATGGGATGAACTCCTAAAGCTCTACATCCCCACGCGGTGGGTGTTAGGAGAGGTTTGCTTTGTTTTGGAGGGGGTGACTCAGAAGAAGCCGAGAAAGCTTAGACGTGGTTTCTGGGACTGTAGAATAAAGTGTTTCCTTTCCTATTAGGTTAGCCATGGCAATGGAGAACACTGCATGACAGAAGAAAACAGGAGTGACAAAACACACAGTCGGGAAAGGTACAACCAAGACAGGCAAGAAGAAGGTGGTCTATATAAACTTATCTTACCATACAAGTTCCAAGAATTCACACTGAAGTTCAGGTTCTCCTGGGATCTTCTAAACACAGAACTAACTCTATTTGATTTATTTTTAAATGTGTTTTCCCCTAGTCTTCTCCTCCCTTCCTTGCTCAGGCAGGCAGGCAAAAAAAAAAAAAAAAAAATCAGTCACAGTTCTGATGGTCCTGTTTTGCTCAACCGAAAGGTCAGCACGAATTGCCAAGGAGGTCAGAGCAGCCTCCTGCCTGTGCTGTGCCTATACCAGAAACTTAACCCTAATCTAATGATAAATGATGATCTCCAAACAATACTAATAGATTTTAGAAACTCTATGATTCATTATTAAATCAGAAAGTATGCCATGGAAAGGGCTACCTCCTGGACTGCTCTCAGCTACATTTGTCAATGACAATTCACACACGGGGATCTTGTCTCGGTTAGAAGTCCAGGATATCATATTTTGCAACAACTCCAGTCTTATTCTTTCCCTTGTTCCCCCACAATAACTTTTTCTTCTCTCAATTAGAGAAAACAAAAAGCAAACAACAAAAAAGAAAAGAAAAAGAAAACAACCCTATTTCCTTGCAGCAGAGAGAAAAGTCATCAACTTCCTTTGCCACATAACCCATGAGCAGTCATTACTGCTGAAGGATATAAAGACCAAACGCGTTTGCCTTACGCAGCACCTAAGAAATGACTTGAAGCTGAAGCCACCGACAACACACACTCATTAGAAGGCCAGATTTCAAAACTCCACGCTGCTGGCCCAGATGTCCCGTAAGCCAGACTGCCTAAGCTGCTTGAGAACAAAACTTATCCCTGACATTCTGCCAATTAAAAAGCATCAAATCCCCACGCCATCAGCGTTCAGCTCCACTCGCTGGAAGCAGCAGGACTAGAAGCACAGACCAGCCAGTAAGAGCATGTGCTTGCTTAGCAATTCAACTCCTTTGCAGGGTGAAAAACACCCATCAATCTTCTTGGCATAAGCAAGAAAACCAGAACTGAGGTTCAGACTGACCACATTTCAACCCAGTTTAGAAAGCCAGGCATTTCTGCTTGGTGGAAGTGTTATTCGATTATACAGACTATACAACAAACTAAGAAAAAAAAAATAAGAGACAGAACAGTTTGTGTTCCGTCTGGCTAATGATGCAAGGAAGTGCAATGTACGTAGGAAGAGGAAATTATTGTACACATATACACATATGGCTCGTAATATTTCTGCTTCAACAATGAAAAGAAGATATAGCAAGAAAACATTTTCTCAACATCTGCAAGTAACTGGGAGCTCCACTGGATTTCAGAAATATGGAGACATGCCCAATATTTGTTCTCTGAGCTCAGTATATAGTTCATCCGAAGAATAAAATTATTGCAATTACAAAAATAACACTAAAAAATACATTTACTCATCGCAGCAGCATATTCACACAGCTTTCAGTAATGCTTCTAAAACACTCTGTTAGCATAGTTGACAGCTATCGTTCATAATTACTTGAAGTTACAATGGTTCACAAGTTTGCGTCAGCTGTGGGGAAGCCAGTCAATCATGGAGATGCACAAGCAGACGAGCGACAGACATCCCTGTGACAGATAAGTAGCATGATCTTTTAACCAAAGGACTAAGCTTGTCAGTGGCCCCCTCAAAAATAACCCCTCCTGTAATGGAAAAGCGAAAAAGGTTGGGATTTGTTTGGGTAAGCCACCCAGCAGACTTGCCATTTCAGAGCCTAGAGAGAGGAAAGAGAAGGAAAGTCAGTAACATCCTTCCTGCTTCAGTAATTCATTTCACTGCCTAAGCCTCCCAAACAAGCTGCTGTGCTGCCCTGCTCAGGGACAGATCAAGTGTTTACGGACAGAGCAAAGCTAAATGCCTTTCACTGGAGCTGCCGTCAAGTTCAGCACCTGCAAAATGCAGTCAAAACCAGGGGCTTTCCCCTGAGTTCTTCTAAGGTTTGGGAGCACACAGCAGAGAGAAGAGGATGTATGCCCTTTGTGCAGCTTCTATAGCTATGCAGTACAGCAAAAGCAAGACAATCCTATTAAAAAACACCCAAAAGCTGCTTAATCACCTCACTGCGGCGATATCCTCCAATGCCATTTCCTGCTCCTTTGGCAATTTCAACTTTCAAACCATCCTTAGCTTTGAGGTTCCTTCCAATCTAGCGTAGAGACGACTCGGAATAATTTCCGAGTACATAATCTTTCTCCTCCCCCTCCGTACCACAATCTTTATCCTTAAGGATGTCTGACCTTCTTATCCTTTACTAGCTACTCTTTTCCACAAGGTTACTTATAACCCCACGATGGCGTCTCCATTCCCCCTGCAGCTTTCTTTGTACCCATCGCATCGCTTTGGCTACAGGTACAGGAAGGTCCCCCACTCCCCTGTATTTCTCCAATCCTCAGCTGATCCCTCTGCTCAACAATCCTTCTCCCCTCATTGTCCTTTTATGCACATCAGACCATTCATACCTTCTTTTTCTCAGCTGGTTTAGGTCCTTTCCTTCCTGAACCCATTTCCCTCCAGTGCTGTACATTTCCATTCCTGCCTTCCCCGATCGCACCGAGCTTCCTTTAGTCGGGCACAGGGGAGGAAAGAATAGCTCTCAGCAGCACTCTCACCTTTAATCCACTTCTCTCCAGCATATCAGAAGCTTGAATATCACCTCTGCTAACCCCACGCTGCTAACCTCATCTTTCTCCCCTGCCCATATCAATGCTCAACTCACACTCTGCCCAAACCAATCCGCCCAAATTCAGAATCTTTCCAGAAAAAAGGCTGATAACATTAGAGAGAACTCTGAAATGTTGGGTTTTCCATCCAGTGACTCTCTTCCTTTAGCCACATCACTAATCCCAAGTCATTTGCCTTTCTTCCAAACTAAAAGGTTCCCTTGACCCATACACTGTACTCCTGACCTTTTGTTCCTGTTCCTCTCTCGAGACGGTAACACATTCTTTTACTTCATCAAGAAGATCACAAGTAGATCATCCAAGAACGAAATCTGAGAGATCTCTGCAGCCTCCCTCCCCCTGACCATGCCCCGCCATCCATCCCTGCTTCAAGCCACACAATTTAGAGCACCGCCTCCCTTTTGTCGTGCCTACTTGGGACTCAACAGACTTGCAGTAACAGGAGGTCACATTTACAGTCCTACTCCGGCAAAGGACAGAAATTTCACCTGCTGAAGCTTAGAACTAAAACTGCTAGAAATCGTGTGAAAAACACATTCCTAACACCGACAGAAACACTCCTACAAAACGAGCCTACACACAAATTTGTGACTTCACACGAACAGAGCATCTTACTTTTGCTGCAGCTTTGAGACCAGGATTTTACAGAGATGATCACAAGCTGCATAGTAAAGGCAGGCGTGCTTTTACCTATGCTTAGCAATAGTCATAGCACAGCTTTCACAGCGGACCTGCAAACAATCAGCATAGCGAGCCATTTCCTTTACTCCACACCGCTGTTGTATCTCAAGTGACCTCTGTCTAAATATAGAGAAAAAAGTCTAAAATCTTCTGAGAGCCATTTTTATGAAGAAGAAGGAAAAATAAGGTTCTAAAAGCCTTCCTCCGCCTACATACTTCACAAAACTTGTTAGACTGACCGTCAGGGGTACCAGGCACTTGAGCTCCCACCAGTTCAGTGCGACCTTCTCCAAGATAATTGGGCCCAGTCTCCCTCTAATCAGCTCTCTCACAGCTCATCGTTTTCACATTCAGTCCTCCGCAAGCCTTAACCAACTCCAAACTGTTCTCGTCCCAGAGGACCGATTCCCCTTTTCCCTCAAAGGAAGCTTTAACACACAAAACAAAATGTCTTCGCACTGGCAAATTTTCAGGGAGAAAACAAGAGGCAAGTTACCCTACTGTTAAAACAAACCCTACCTTTTTATTTTTTACTCTAGTCTATGGAAAAGACAATGTAAGCCTGATATTTGGCATGGATAAAGTCCCAATTAAAAATACCACCCTTTCTTAAAGTCAAGGGGAAACAGGGCTGTGACTGGGTTATTGTTTCCAAGCACGCTCGTCAGCTTTCAAGATTTCAGCATCAGCTAATGGAGCCCTGTTTCCTCCTTGACATCACTACACATTCCCCCTGCATGACCAGAGCAATGACACAGTAACAGGTTTTGCTGCTACAATTACTTCTTTGCAAAGGGGTTGCCCCACAAAGGGACAAGAAGGAGGACACTGAGCAAAAGGCCCATGTGAGCAAGTTGTGCAATACACGACTACAGAGCTCACCCATTTCTTGGGTATATCCTAGAGTACCCGACTTCTCTTATGTTCCCTATCTCTCCCCTCGCAAACACAAGAAATGTATTTTCAAACCCAAGATCTGGCTTGCTCCACTTCCTGAAACAGGAACTTTAAAACCTAATCAGGCTATTTCAATAATAATTACGACTCACATCTTCATTTAAGGAAACGAACGATGCAAACCAGCCCCTGTGTTCAGGGCTGCGTTAGGAAGCCATACCCACAGTCTGCAGACAAGGTAATGCAAACGGTGCAGCCAATCACGCTGACACGTATTTTCTCACGCGTTTCTAACACAGTTTAATAACGACTTATGAAGTGCGCATCCCCTAAAAACATCCAGAAGGAACAACACGAATTACTACTGGATGTCCTGACTCTTCTCAAGATTGCGCCTTAACGCGACATGAAGGAGAACTACGCAAGCTCCACAACTATCTAAAAACCTCCCAGATCTTTAGACGGAAGGCAGGAGTTTAGCCGAAAAGCACTATTCCAACTTTGGGCTCCCGAAACAAGGAGGGCACGTAAAAGCTCATCAGTAGCTGCTCTCGAGCTGCGTTTATTCTCACTCCTTTTGTTTTGCTTTCTAACCTCGAGACTCTCCGGGGCTGAAGTCAGAAAACAAAATGTCATTGTTTAGGCTTAATGAGTCAACGTTAATTTTCCTATTGTTTCTTCAAATCCCCTTTAAAACAGCAACACTGGCGTTAATTACGTCGAAATACGAAT
>VZSC01017478.1:89751-101430 GCA_013398225.1 Steatornis caripensis | reverse complement strand
CCCCGATGACAAATACATCACCCGGTAGAAGTAGCATTTAGATACATGTTTCCAGTCTGTAGTTTAATTGCAAATTTTTATTCATGTGATATCTTCGTGAATAAGCCCTCATCCTAAATTATATGCCTACTAACTGTTTTTTCCATTTCATCCTTCACAGTGCTATCTTTGTCATCCCAATATCCCATTCTTTTCTTCAAAGATGGATCTCTAGTTGGCTTCAAAAGATGAACAGCAACATTTTTTTGCGAAGGTTTTTCTAACTTCACTAATGTTTTTGAGGGCATTAGTTAAGACGCTTTGAAGAAACTTAGTTTTCAGATAGTGAATCCAGACCCCTTGAGGAGAAAACAAAACATAAGCCCAAACACAAAAAACGTTGTTTTAAAGTTGAGCAACCAAAACCTAAATGTCTAGTAAGGCACTAGTCANATTAGTTAAGACGCTTTGAAGAAACTTAGTTTTCAGATAGTGAATCCAGACCCCTTGAGGAGAAAACAAAACATAAGCCCAAACACAAAAAACGTTGTTTTAAAGTTGAGCAACCAAAACCTAAATGTCTAGTAAGGCACTAGTCACCTCTGTAACTGCCAATGAAATCACTCTTCCTTCTAGCCACAATTATTGGTTGGTAAGATCTACTTTCTTCTTTACTGTTCGGCTTGTCATAAGCAGCAATTTGATCAACAAACCTGCAGTACAGAATGCCTTCAGAAGCTTTGTTTCTTCAGCTGAAAGTGCCGTGCTCGTCACTGCAAAATTTTGTGGAGAAATAAAATACAAGAGCAGAAGCAAACTGGAGCTGTGAGGTAGTCAGACAGGGCTTCAGCATCTTATTAAATCATTCTTTGGTAAAAACGCACAATTTTTCCTTTCTAAAACTGGCATAGAAAGTATATGTCATTTTGAAAATCTGAGTTAATCACATGAATGGTTATTTAAGTTCAAAGGAGTGGCAAGATGTATTTATTTTAGTTAGAGAATTCCAAGTCATATGCAAGCTGGAAAAGCTATACGTAATTTGCGATTTACCTTCAGTTTTAGAATCAGGGCCAGTATTTCCTAAAGAGGTAGAAAAGGAGGAGGCAATAAGAATGCTCCAATGTTCAATTGCTACATACTTGTACAACATTCCCTTTTTAGAGAGGTGGTAAATTCAAAACCAAGAATGATTCTACAGGGCATAGCCCGACACACCTTGGGTGAAGCCAAAATCCTATGATGTATTGTCAGCCAGGGAATGTGATTAATGTAAAGAACATTAAAATAGGGAAAACATGTGTCCTTTTGAGCTGTAGCACATAAATAGGAAACACAAAATATGTGCTGCTTCTACTAAAATGTATCCAATACCTATCACACCAAAGTCCTGTACTGTAGTTTATCTTACCTGACTAATCCTGTTAGTCACAGGTTTATGCATTTACCTTAACGATTGTTGGAGCTGTGCAAAACACAAAAATAATTTGGTCACTGTATTTTTCAAGAAAAAGATACTGTCACATTATTTTGGACAAAATATTTCAATATGCTTTTCTCCCACAATTTAACAGAAGTACTGAATGTACATAAAAGATAACCTTTCTAGTTAGCTGAAGTTTTTAAAGTCTATTTAAGTTAGCTACAACCACTCCAATCACATGCTCCACCACAAGCTGACACATGTTTTTGCAGACCTGATTCTACATAGGTTTCAGGTATTGATGATCCAAGCTTTCCTCCATGGCCTGTTAAATTGATTGTTTTTAAAGTGAATTTAGATCGACAATTCTAATTTCAAATACTTCTACCCTGTCATTATATACAGCCAGTTTTGGATTTCTAGTGTGAGCACATCCCCTTCATCATGGTATACCGGAGCTCTATTCAGCGTTTTTTGTTTGCTGAGTATCTCCAACACTACCATGACTGTTGCACAGCAGAAAACGATGGTTTTCCTCACTCTGTGCTTACCAAGTTTTTTACATATCAGATTCAAAAAATGTACTGATTGTGCTTCATGTTGTCTTTTTTAACTTGGAGACAAACTTGTAGAAATGCTAAATTAGCATAAGTGCAGTGGCATGTGTGCTTGCAAGTGCGTGCACAGGCAGCAGACAGATTGCACATAACGAATATGAAACAGCACCCCTTAGTGTCCAGTTGCATCAGTTGCACCAAAACCCTCTAAAAAACATTTTAAAATTAGCAATTTATCGAAGTCTCTGAAAACAGACTCCCTTTAAAATGAATGCTATCATAGAAAAAATAGTAGGAAAGCACAAACTTTTCAACTACACCTGTTAGCCCTACATAACACACAAAGGATACTGCTGTTGTCCATAAAATGTTAAGAAAAATGTAATTGGACTATATAAAGGGCAGTAGCATGAAAGGGAAATGCAAAAGATTCTCAAAGGAGATAGATGATGTTGAAGGTTCTTTTCTTACAATTTAGACTAACATCAAAGAAAACTTCTCTCAGAGAAGCTCCGTCTATTTGTGGTCTACTTTCCAAAGAGGGATGGTAGAAAGACCAAATCTTAGCATCATGAGCATCAGTTTTAAGTATGTTCCTGGTTGCAATGCTCAGCTAGCAGATGACTTTATTTTCTATGAACTGGATTCTCAAAGTGTTGAATAAAATCAAATTCCTCTGCCCTCAGCAGGAATATCAGATTGGTATATGTTACTAATTTATGTTCAGAAAAAAAAATTGATTTAATAGTTAGTGAGCACAGGAGGCAACAAAGTGTTAAAAATAAGTTTACAAACATGAAACAGAACATCTTCAAGGTCTTTTCCTGAAATCTGGTTATTTCGGGCTGACAAACCAGGCCACTTTTTCATACATGTAGGCTCCAGACCTAAAGCACAGAAAATTCCCATCAAATGCTTTTTTTCTGAGAATAAAAGAAGTGTGTTGGAATTACTGCAGTAACACTGGGACAAAGGAACATAGAAATGCATAATAACTTAATAACTTGCACAAAACAGAGTTTGTGAGCAGAACGGTTATCTGAATTTTCTAATGGCCGAAACTAAGAACCATCCAACATATAAATTTTTTGCCTAACTATTGGCAAATGTTCCCTTCCCATGGGCTCCTCCACAATGTATCTTTGAGGCCATTGGACTTCCGACCCTCCTAGCGTATATCTTTTGAACAGAGCACTTAAGAGACACAAACTATATGCTAACCCCAAGTGTTAATCTAGATCTTTAAAATTGAACACTTAAAACTTACTTCTGCAGCATCTTCTTTAGGCCACTAAAGGTAAAATTTGTGCAGTAGGGAATAGAAACAGAATCGGGAGGAAAAGAAGGGACATGCGTAGGTATTGTGTAGCCTGAAAAAGAGGTTCTGATTTTTCTATTATATTACTCAGATTGGTCCCAGCCTGAAGGGCAGTAAGCTGTTGAAGTCCAAGCATGACAGTAGCCCACAGATGCACATGAAAGTATCTGTCTCTTTGTCCAAACTGAACAAAACACATCAGATAGGAAAAGCAAAAGAGGGGCTAAGAGAACACATCAGGCTGAGAACAGATCATCCCATTAAACACTTTCCCAGAATCCATACAGTTATCCTGAGATGGAAGCATACTGGACTCCTTGTTACATAGGAAATGGTTTCCCTTATTTCAGATGGCCTAAAACCATATAGAATTCAGAGTTTCAATACCTCTGAAAACATATTTGCTGAGATGACAGCTAAACTACTGAATTAATCTTTTGCATTAAATTCTATAAGTCTTCATTCATCAAAAAGGTTGAAGCATTTCTTGATAAAGTGATAATGAATAGGCTTTTTTCCAAAGAATTCTGATCTGATTCAGGATGCAAAAACAAATACGCAGACACATCTACATAAAAGCTTGTAAGTTCTGAGAAGTAAGGCTGTCGAGTTTAATCTCTTATATTTCTGGAATCTACATGGTATATGTGACCCTTTATTCCCATCTTTGTTCTCTGTCTCTTGGAAGGCACTCTCTAACAAATATATCAACAATATTGCACTGTTATATAAATAAACATTTGTTTATTTCTTTCAGAATTTATTCTCACCAAATAAAAATATGAAATATAGGAGCTAACTGCTTAAATTACAAAAACTAAAGTAACAAGAGCGTTTTACTCCATGAATGGCATCGGGGGTTTTTCCTGGCCTAGAAAAAACCCAGATAGATCATTTACTCTCAAATTCAAAATCAGATACTAAAATAAAAAAGACATACTAAAGCTATAATTACATAGCAGATCTGCTTTAAAAGCAATGTTATACTGTACTTAGCTATTTTTTTTTCACCCTGAACAGTGCTAATCTTGTAACTGGTCTCTAGAGAGGTTAAAAAACTCTCACTGAAAACATATTATAAGAGCTGTTACTCAGTCTCAAGCAAGTATATATTACTATCAGCTCTAACTTAATTGACATGATATGGACGCTGAACTGCAAGTTCTGAGAATTATTTCAATATTTCAATCAGACATTCAAACATGCTTTGTCCTACCAGAATCTACAACTCGGAGTGATATGGTTATATCTCCAATGTAGAAAGATTGTGTTGTACCTCCAGCTATTACGAAGAAGAAATTTGTTCCTGCAGAAGGTCTTTCTATTTCTGAGCTCTTGGTTAGATGTTGAAGCTCAGAGAAAGACTAAAATCTGAAAAACATACAGAAATATTTTTCCTATTTCAAGGCAGGAAAAGATCCTTCTCACAGATTTAAAAATACGTTTAATGAGAATCAAAGTCAGCATTTGTTGGCAGCACACAATTTGGGCCTGTACACTAAGGCTTTCAAAGATGCTTATATGAAGTTACATGTGTAAACCTGTATCATGGACCATCTAGAATTCTAATCAAATTTTCAGAAGTGCTGGCTATCCATTATCCTCAACGGTCTTCACTTTGATCTTGTGTGAGTTTGTTTAATCTTTTATGGGCCAAGCTTTCAGGCTATTTTCTATACTTTAATTTGCAATTTGAAACTATATATAATTGTGCATATTCTTTCATGACTCACAATTCAGGCAGTAATATTGCTAAAATCAGGCAGTTCAACTTAACTTATTCATTGATACTTCAGTAGTTAAATGACTTATACACTAGATATAAAGATTTATAGATAGAGTATACTGTCATCTGTGCATCTTTTTTGCACCTGAAAATATACAGGGCAGAAAATTTGGCAAGCTGGAGCCCTTAGAACCCTTTATAATCCTATTTAATTAATCTTCTTAAAAATCTGTGAAATATAATGTAATAATTTTAAAAGCTTCATTTACCAGTATTTCCAGAGATTAGCATCTGGTCAGTACTGTAACAATGAACAACAAATGCTTCAGAAATTTCAAGGAATCAAAAGTGTTTATTTATCAAACTTAGAGTATAATAGGAAAATCATATTGCATACATAGCCTGAAATTGGAAGCACAACCCAAGACAAAGAATAGTGATGAAAGAATGCTGAAAATTGAACGAGACAGATAACACGAGCGTGTGCATATCACATATAGACTGCAGATTGTCTATTAGCATGCTTATACTCCTGGGCAGAAAAAATTTAGAGTTTATCTTAACACAGAGAAGTTACACCCTCTAATTTGATGGATTGAAGCTTTGAGGTTCTGCTGCTAGGATTTTGTCATGTGAAACTTAGATTTAGTGTAAAACATTAGTTTAATGCAAATTATAAGAACAATTACTATTTAACATGATTCTTCCAAACACAGAGAACTTAAGAACTAATTTGAATACTACAAATTGCTTAGCAATGCTCTACTTCTTAGTGAAGTAATGACACAAATTCAAAATGTATCTATATTGTATAAATTTACCTTACATTATGCAAATTCTGGTGTCCTTTGACTGTAGAAATGGAATAAACAAATGATCATTTCACAATTTTATCAGCACGGTATTCTGCTTAAACTGGTATTCTGGGACCCTCTAATGGAGGACCTTGTGATCTGCAGCATAACAGCTAAGAATTTGCCAGAGCACAGATTCTTCTGTCAGAATTTCTTGGCATATAAGTTCACGGAAAAAGATCATAAATAGCTGAATTTTAAAAAAATATTTCATTAGATTTTTCAAAACAACTATAAATTTAGTTCTGTGTGCCATGGTTTTGCTTTCTTAAGCAAATGAATGATAAATAAAATCTAGAAAACACTGAAGGAAGCAGCCTAAGCACCTACAGCAAACCACCATCTGACTCTCATCTTCTCGTTAGCAAGTTCACACAACTTTTAGCAGGAATAAACACCTCAAGTTGAACGCAAGCACTTAATGACTAGATGACACAAAATTCATTTCCTAGGTCTTGCTATAATGAGATCTGTTTAGAGACAGGATGATGGTGCCAGATTTGTATCTGGAGTCATGATTCCTTTGAGCCTGGGAGACCAATACTATGTATTGTGTACCTCAGCTTGTTGGATCTCTCAGCATTTTGGACTAGTGGTGTGAATGGGTTTAAGAGGACTAGTATGAGCATCCCTCGAGATGCTAAGAAATGATTGATGTGTTCTTTTCACAAATCTTGCAACACCACATCAGTCCTTTTTGCAATACGTGTAAAACATTATTGCAACACTACATGTGATGGATCACATTCCTGCTTTTACAAAAGAATAACTTAATACTTTCATAAAATGTATTCTTCATTAACTGTTTTCCAGCTCCTATCAAAAGGTATTGTATTGTTAATAGATCTTATTAAGGAAACCACAATAAACTTAAAGATACTGGAGCTGTTGAAAAGCCGGCAGTAGCATATGATGAATAGGAAAGATATCAAATACTTCCCTTTTATGCCTGAATGTTTTTACAGTCTCATAATCATTACTGTTACAGAGTACGCATTATCTGCAGCAGTTTTTTCCGCGTATCTCCTGGAAAATTTTACTTCAGAAAGTGTTCCTATCCTAAAATCAATTTGGATAAGGATGGATAAGTAAGAGTCAAATTCAATACTTAAGGTAAACAAGATGTGGAATAATTTTTCTACATCTCAATAGCTCAGCATTGAGATTTAATTCCTTAAACTTTCCTTCTGCACTTGTGCCTCTTCTCCCAGAGGAATTAATGCTACAGAAAGCTACAGCATGGCTCTAGTTTGCATTTCTGCTTGCACAAAGACAGTTAGGACATTTAATCATTTTGTTAACTTTCAAGTAGCTCCTTTAAAAGAGGCGAAAAAAAAGAAAGTCAGTTCTGCAGTGTTCATGAGTACTCCATATACTTGAATACTCCTTAAGATTAGCTAGCCTTTCATCTGGAGATTGATAACTAAAATCTAGTCCAGCATGGCAGCGATCGAAGTTATTTCTTCATCAGAATTTCCGATGCTTAATATCGAAAATATTTATTGATATTGCTTCATTCTTCGTGTCCTTTGTGAAGAGTGGATAAGGCCTTCGCAGAATTTATGCCTGTATGAAGTTGGGCAGGTCTCCTAACTATGCTTCACCTGTGAGTTTCCTCTACTCAGCCGATTACTCCTTTTCAGAAAGCAAAGAGAACTAGATATGAGGAATAGTGTTCCATACCTGTCACACGTGTTACTTAGCCAGTCAGAAGGCACTAATGTAGGGGATATTACAGCCCACATGCATGGCCTATATCATAAATGATCATAAATGATTTGGCCACCTGTCCTCCCATGCTGTAAGGAGGCCCAGTTCAGGACTGAGGAGCAGGTGGCTGTGAAGATGCTTGCACTGCTGCTGTTCGTACTGCATTGGTTTCATGGATAACAAGATTACTTCACATTTCATGTTTGTTAATCTGGCATAAATACTAGACTTACTTAAAAAATATATGCCAACATAAATAATACTGATCATCTCCAATATGTTGCTACAATCACCTCTGTAGTCTATTACGAGCTCTCCAATGTCTTTTAATTCATGAGCTTTTAAGCTATATGGAAATTTTCAAAAGGGAAAAATACTAAAAAAAAAAAAGAAAATAACAGCAACAATAGTAAAGTTTATGGCGCTTAAGTAGACAAATAATTGAAGTTGGAAGTAACATCAAGTCCACTTTTCTAGTTCTGTAAATCTCTCAGAATCATGTGACTTAGGGATGCAAGCTCACACCCAAAATCAATTTAGGTCCTATAGTCCCCAGTCTATAGTGAATCTCTAAAGCACCTGGACTAATTTTTTAAAGAGAGTTAGTTTCCCAGGTTACTTAGATGCTTTTGAATATTTCTAGCTTCTAACCTTCAAGATAGTTTCCTATAGAACTAGCTGGATTTTCAAAAGTGATAATTGACTTTGAGCATCCAATCTTAAAGGCAATGTAAAAAGACCTGATTGATAAAAATATTTGATCTTCCTCTTAAAACTGGACATTTGAAAATTGTTATTGTAAGGATGTAAATAACCCTACTCACTTTCTTAAATTGTTGTTTTAGATTCCTAAAGCTCTAAGATTGACAATGCTGAAGGAACTGACAGGAAAATAGTTTTTGTCAGTGGAAAATCCAGGAAATTTTAAAGAGGTCAATGTGCTGGCCACTGTTTCAAATGCCAAATTGCTCAGTTTTCACCTGTCCCTGAGATGGTTACGAAATGTAAGGTTAAGCTGAACTGAGTTTATATTCACCTTTGAAAGGAGAGGAAGGTATAGTATAACCAGAAAAAGAACATATTATTTGCTTTCCAGCCTTTGCTAAAAATTAAAGAAAATACGTATGTAGTAACATCACTTGCCATCCCATGTTGTTCAAGTACAGTAACTTCACTTTTGTCACAGAGAAGTCAAATGCATCCTTCAGCCAACACCAAAATAAATGCACAAAAACCTGAAATCCAAATATGGCATGTTAGCTGCCTCAGCCCTGCCAGTGAAGTAGCTTAGCCCAAGGCATTGCCGAAATTACTCTGTTTCATTGTACAGTGCTCAAACAATGAGGGATGCGTTATTTTGGTATAGTGTTCCCATTCCTCTGCCCTATTTTTTGTGTAACACTCATTCCTTGGCACACAAGGAGCATCAGCCCATTTGCCTAACATGACCTATCTAAAAATAAACTACAGGCAACTGATCTTCTCTAGCATTTTCAGCAGATGGCAAAAGAGGTTCATACTAAACGGCTAGAATTTCCTAAGGCTGAGCACAGCAGCAGCCGACTCCAATTAGACTAAAGGGAAACATCTTTTCTTTTGTTATTGTAACAAAATTGGCCAGAGCTGGTATCTGACAGTAGTAGAAGAAACCTACTCTTTCCACAATTTTACACTGAAACCAGAGCTTTAAACAAACAAAAAAATAGTTACTGACACAAAAATCTTTCTTTCTGCTTTTCCCTGGCAGTCTCTCTTCCCTAGTATATATTTTTTTGCCAGTCTTTTCTAATTTCATTCTCCCTGTGGTCTTAGGGAAGTAGTACAAGTGACACTGGCTCTGCAATGACTACATGGATCATCTGCACAAGTGCTTGTATGATTTACATTTTTTTTCTGAATCTCTGATCCTTATAGTTTTGTTTCTGTGTGCTACTCTTTTCCTCAGGATGGTGACCTAACTTACAACAAATTACAATCCAGAAAAGAAACAAATAGTCAGTAAGAAATGCTGACATAGATGCCAGTACTTTGTATTAAGCTCTATTTAAAACAAACAAACAAACAAACAAACAAACAAATCAATTACACTCTTCCTGTGTCATGAATTCTCACAAATGTGGTACTAGCTGAATTAGCTCCCAAGCCCTTAAGAACAGCAATAACTGCAAAAGCTGAGAAATGTATGGAAAGAATCATAGGTCAGACTTTTTGGAGCAAGGATGCTTGATATCTTTCTTTCTTTCTTAAAATCTAGAAGCCAGTAAATAATTTTTACTTTTTCATCATTTAATCACAACAACATGAAGCAGCTGGATTTTATGCTATTCATTGCTGTGAAGAACTCATCTTTTTTGTAATGGATTCTTGAATTTGTGCAGCATTAGTACTTTTTTAGTGGAGTTGCAAGCAAAACGGTCTAGATGGCTCTACGGTGAAATTTGTGTGGGATAGATTGCCAGTCACATGTTCAAAGTATGTATAATAGCTCATTGATGCAAACATAACTGGAATATTTATTTTTAAACTCTGGATAAATACTTTTTCCTTCTAATATCTTAGGCTTGATACTGTGAGCATGATAGAGAGAGTGGCTGAGAAAAAGTCTGATATTAGTATTTAAATTTAGAACTTTGACTATGAAGACAAAATAAACCTGAGTCAAGATAGGCAAGAATGGATATGCAGGACAGGTTGTAATCAGATTTTAAGATGTAGTTCTTTAATTAAGCCTTGGGTGATGCAAACCTGTATGGGAATTCAGTCTGAATTTTGTACTACACTATATGAGAATGACTATTCGTCTGTGGTCGACCAAAAATGGCTAATCAACTTCCCTTACCATTTCAGGCATTTTTTTTGAATTTTCATGTCTCGTTCTCAGCCTTTTGTACAAAGTTTAGCCTCTTAAGGCAGGAAGTGCTCAAGTCTTAACAAAAGCTTTTGGGTTTAACAGGGGGTCTTGCATGAATTCAGTTTTTCATTTGGAAGTGAGGAATGAGAGACTTCTGGACCTGTGTTTTTTCTGGGTCTAGCACTTTTTTACAATGCAAGAGCAGCAAATCCAGCCTGACATGAAGATGATATAGGAAGTCAGAGCTAGGAATACATCCCATTCTTTGCAGGGCTGCTGCAGGATGTGAATGAGAAAGGTCATTAGCTGGTTTTGGAGGAGCTGGGAGAGGTGTAGATCTGAGATGCAGCCAAGAGTGAGGAGCTGCTGGTGGCACATCCAAGTGATTATGTAAGGGGCAAATGGAGGGTGAAGAGCCCTCTCCAGCTTTGCCAGCCAGACCACAAATTATAAATTTCCATTTCACTGAAAGTTTTAACTGAGTAAAAAAAATAATTTGAGAAAAAATAGTTCTATGAAATATTCGATGTTTTTAAGGAGATCAAAACAATACTCATAAAGCTATTTAGTCATTTTCAAAGAACATTATCTAATATGATCANTTTAACTGAGTAAAAAAAATAATTTGAGAAAAAATAGTTCTATGAAATATTCAATGTTTTTAAGGAGATCAAAACAATACTCATAAAGCTATTTAGTCATTTTCAAAGAACATTATCTAATACGATCATTATGCTTTTCAAGTTTTACACAGAAACCTAGATACATATTGGTCATCAGGGCAAGCAAGTAGCAAATAGCAATACATAAAATTGAGTATTGTTTTTCATTTAATCAGTATTCAACTAATGAAAGTACAATAAAGAAATCAGACTGTTCAGAATCGAATTACTAGCAACATATATGCCACCCAGAATCTGACTCCACTGACAGTTGTGTTACAGCAAGTGATGCCCAAGTATCATTTACTCTCTAGTTCTTTAATGATTTGTTCTTTATATTGTCACTGAAAGACAAGCCAGAGCTTTTTCCTTTTAAGTCCTCTTTGTAAAAGCATTAAGCAAAGTAAATGGCACTGTAAGCATCAGTCAGACATAATTTCCAATGGTAGGGAGTAACAGGTTTCTTTACCTGCCCTCTNTTTTAAGTCCTCTTTGTAAAAGCATTAAGCAAAGTAAAAATAGCTAGAGTACTACAAAAAATAATTTTAATATGTACAAACACTACAAAAAGCATATGAAATATTTCAAACATTAAAGTT
>VZSC01017478.1:75644-89134 GCA_013398225.1 Steatornis caripensis | reverse complement strand
CTCTCCAATTGTACTTTTTTCCTCAGAAGGAAAAAATGGTGTTGCTAATGGCCTACTGAGTCAGACAAGTGCTGGTGCATGTCTGAATCCAACCATAATTTCTTGTTGTTTCATAATTACAGTGAGTGCAAACTACTCTATGAAGTCATTGAGGGGATTCAACTGACAGCGGCAAGCTGGAATTTATGCCATGAAAACTCTATTCCTATCTTTTTGACAGAATAAAGTAAAGAAGGCAAGACTAGGTGAGAAGATAAAAAAGGAAGTATCTAGGGAGCAGAACAAGACTCTTGGACAGAGAGTTTTCTGTACAGCATTTTGTAACATTTCCACAGACCTTTCTTTCATATTTTGTCTGCCAGCAAAGAACAGCTTTTTAAGAAGTTTCTTTAAAGAGTTTTCCTGACTCTTTGTTTCACTGTTACTTGGGAAGAAAGTTCTGCAGTTCTGCACTTGATCACACACAAAAATACGAAATAGCTCTGTGATGTCTGTGGCACTCAGGTAACACCAAAAAAACCCACGAGTGAGTGCCATGTGGAGAGACAGGCATCAACTGAGCAAAACCATGGGAACTAATCACTCTTTGAACAGGGTTGTAGGCAGTTGGACTGTGCAGGCCTATCTCATACTAAGGGCTACTTGGCAGGTGACCCGCACAGGTGCTGAGGAGATCTGGACTACACAATCCTGTCTAGTCCAATTGCAAACATGATCTACAAATGTGATAGTGAGGCCCTGCTCCTATAGAATCATAGAATGATAGAATGATTTGGATTGGAAGGGACCTTAACGATCACGTAGGTCCAACTCCCCTGCCATGCGCAGGGACACCCTTCACTAGATCAGGTTGCTCAAAGCCCCATCCAATCTGGCCTTCAACACTTCCAGAGAGGAAGCATCCACAGCTTCCTTAGGCAACCTGTTCCGGTGTCTCACCACCCTCACCGTGAATAATTTCTTCCTAATATCTAATCTAAATCTACTCTTTTTCAGTTTAAAACCGTTACCTCTCGTCCTATCACTATGTGCCCTTGTAAAAAGTCCCTCTCCAGCTCTCTTGTAGGCTGTGTTCAGGTACTGGAAAGCTGCTGTAAGTTCTCTCTGGAGTCTCCTCTTCTCCAGGTTGAACAACCCCAACTCTCCCAGCCTGTCTTCATAGGAGAGATGCTTCAGTCCTCTGATCATCTTCATAGCCCTCCTCTGGACTCAATCCAACAGGTTCAAGTCCTGCTTATGCTGGGGGCCCCTGAGCTGAACACAGTACTCCAGCTGGAGTCTCATGAGAGCAGAGTAGAAGGGAGAATTACCTCCCTTGAGTTGCTGGTCATGCTTCTTTGGATGCAGTCCAGGATATGGTTGGCTTTCTGGGCTGCAAGTGCATGTTGCCAGCTCATGTTGAGCTTCTCATCAATGAACACCTCCAAGTCCTCCTCAGGGCTGCTCTCAATTCATTCTCTGCCCAGCCTGTGTCTGCATTTGGGGTTGCCCTGACCCATGTGCAGGACCTTGCATTTGGCCTTGTTGAACTTCATGTGGTTCAAATGGGTCCACCTCTCAAGCCTGTCAAGGTCCATCTGCATGGCTTCCCTTCCCTCCAGCGCATCAACTACGCCACAGAGCTTGGTGTCATCGGCAAACTTGCTGAGGGTGCACTCAATCTCGCTCTCCAAGTCATCGACAAAGACATGAAACAGCACTGGACCCAATACCAACCCCCAAATGCTTGGACACCAAGTGGTTGACCGCAACTCTTTGTGTGTGACTATCCAGCCAATTCCTTATCTAGTGAGTGATCCATCTGTCAAGTCCATGTCTCTCCAATTTAGAGACAAGGATGTCATGAGGGACAGTGTCAAATGTTTTGCACAAGTCCAGGTAGATGACGTCAGTTGCTCTTCCCTTATTCACCAATGATGTAACCCTGTTGCAGAAGGCCACCAAATTTGTCAAGCATCACTTGCCCTTAGTGAAGGCATTCTGGCTGTCACCAATCACCTCCTTATTTTCCATGTCCCTTAGCATATCTTCCAGGAGGATCTGCTCCATGATCTTGCCAGGCAGAGAGCTGAGGCTGACAGGCCTGTAGTTGCCCAAGTCTTCCCTTTTTCCCTTTTTAAAAGTGGGGTTTATGTTTCCCCTTTTCCAGTCAGTGGGAACTTCCTCAGACTGCCACAGCTTCTCAAAAATGACATAGTGATTTAGCAACTTCATCTGATAGTTCCTGCAGGACCTCTCATCAGGTCCCATGGACTTATGCACCTTCAGGTTCCTTAGATGATCTCAAATCAGAACTTCTACAGTGGGTGGTTCTTAATTCTCCCAGTCTGTGCCTTTGCCTTCAGTGATTTGGGTAGTGTGGCTTGAGCACTTGCCAGTGAATACTGAGTGAAAAAAATTGTTGAGTACCTCAGCTTTCTCCGTATGTCAGATACTCAGGTCCCCCATTTCTTTCTGGAGGGTTTTCCCTAGGCTTCCTTTTATCACTGATGTACCTATAGAAGCTTTTCTTATTGACCTTGACATCCCAGACAGATTTAATTCTATCAGGGCTTTAGCCTTTCTAACTTGATCTTTGGCTGCTGGGACAATTTCTCTGTATTCCTCCCACGCTACCTGTGCTTGTTTCCACCCTCTGTAGGCTTCCCTTTCATGTTTGAGTTTTTCCAGCAGCTCCTTGTTCATCCATGCAGGCCTCCTGGAGTCTTTGCCTGACTTCGTCTTTGTTGGAATGCATCTCTCCTGAGCTTGGAGGAGGTGATCCTTGAATATTAACCACCTTTGTTGGGCCCTTCTTCCATACATGGCTTTATCCCATGGGACTCTCTACTAAGCAGGTCACTGAAGAGGCCAAAGTCTACTCTCCTGAATTCCAGGGTAGCAAGTTTGCTGTGTGCCCTCCTCGCTGCCCTAAGGACCTTGAGTTCCACCATTTCATGGTCACTGCAGCCAAGGCTGCTCTTGAGCTTCACGTTCCCCACCGGGCCCTCCTTGATGGTGAGAACAAGGTCTGGTATAGCACCTCTCCTTCTTGGCATCTCTACCACTTGGAGAAGGATGTTATCATCAACACATTCCAGGAACTTTCTGGATTGATTATGCTCTGCTGTGTTGCCCCTCCAGCAGATACTGGAGTGGTTGAAGTGCCCCATGAGGACCACGGCTTGTGAATGTGAGGCTACTCCTATCTGCTTATAGAGGGCCTCATCCATTTGATCTTCCTGGTCAGGTGGCCTGTAGCAGACCCCCATTATAATGTCACCTACACCAGAAAGGCAATCCAGATCATCCCATTTCCTCCATCAGGGAACCCATAAGGGATATAAGGGATTTTGGGAAGATTCTTGCAGTATTTGTCAAGAGCTAAGTTCCCCCCTTGATGCTAAAGACTTTCTAAAATATCAGGTAGGTAAGGAAATAAGGGTCTTGTCTTATCTCTGTTTCTGTTATCACAAGCCATTAGGTTTTCCAAATGACCAGCTGTTATTAAGCATCCTGACAGGAATGGTAATAACCCAGCAAAGGACAATCAAAGCCAAAAACAAAAACCAAATTCCCAAGCAGCTGTTTAGACGGACAACAGTAAAAGCTGCATGTTAGCAGAATAGAGAAGTAAGAAGTGTTAGTTCTTTCTCATTTGTGAGATTACTTAATGAAAACATCTGAAAGATTGTGCAAGTACTCTGCTAATCATGTGCAGAAGATGCCAAGACAAGAGGAGAGTCATGCTATAACAACACTGTATTATGCAACTGCCTAACAGCAGCAGGAGAAGGATTCTGTTCTAAATCCCTCTCATTGACCGAAATTAAATCTAGAGTTATTAACACGACTAAAGAAAACTTTCACAAGCTCCATGGTGCATTTTGAGACCAGTCCTGCTCCTAGCTGGGGGTCAAAAGCCTCCTGACGTGCTGACCAAAAGAGAAGACAACTGTACCCATTTCAATATACATTTCTCATTGAAACGCTGCATAGCATGAGAACAGCAAATAAACATAGCTGACAAATCTTCTCCTCTCCTTCTTAATCTTCTGTAAATAAAGAGATAACAGCATATGGTGTAAATGTTATGAAAGAAGGGGAAATATCCAGGCAGGAAATTGTTAATAGGGCTATCTAGAGAGAACTGGCACTAAAAGTTAGTGGATGCCCACAGATCTCCATGGATTTAACACAACTGCACATACTGAAGAGCCGGGTCAGATCTCATGCTGAGTACACTTCAGTTCCCATCACTTGTGATAGGAAGTAAAATTCTCTTTAGCATTCAACAGTCACAGTGCTCATTGTAGCAGTGAAATAAAATCATGTTCTACACAAATCTTATTTATAGGGGTAACAGTAATCCATGCTGCTCTCAGCAGAAAGTGAAAAAACTAGCAGGAAAATACAAAACCCAATGGCAATCTCTAGCTGGGAGTCTTGATTAACAATGAGGGAATAGTCAAATGAATGCCTGCAGCATCAGGAGTGAAACCTAATAATAACACCATATGAATTATATTCCCCATTGCAGCATATTATCACTGTGACATATGATGTCTAAACTTCCAATGCTTTCAGCTCTGCATAAAATGGTGACACAGCCACAAATCAAGGAAACTGTTGATAGATGGGGAATGCAATTGAGGCATTTCTCACGCGCACATGTACAATCTCAGTCATGAGAAAAATCTGTCTATTAGAAAATCAAAATCTCACTCTGGCTATGACAAGGGACAGCTCTAATGGGAGAAGAGGGAGGGGAAAATGTTTTGGAAGTTGTTCAACATTTATCAGTGTCTGAAGACAGAAAAGAAGAGAAGAAAAGATGGAGAAGGACAAGAGAAAAAAGCATGTTCTTGGAGAAAGAAATACCTAATGGCGTGCTATAGTGTCAAAACAAGATGAAGCCAACATGTTGCTGCTGTACATCTGGATTAATTATATAACCCATAATGTGCAACTGCAGAAATGGAAGGATTTCTTTCCAGTAGCTCTAGGGCCTCACTTGTCAGAGGCATATGTTGATGTTGCTAATGCTCAGAAACTGATGTATATTAGCTGCAGACATATTTGTGTCAAATCCCTTTACATTTCATGCTCTTTTTTCTTTGTCATGAAGAAATCAGTACAAATGTAAGGCAATTACACTAGACAAAATCCGGTAGATAAATTGCAGTGAAGTAGGTGAAGCTTCTGTTCTTCACTGCTCAAAGAACACACAGGCAATTTTCTTTCTACTAAACACTGATATTATCCCCATTTCTGTTGATTTAGTCTCCAAAAGAGAATAATAAAAGTGGCCTACAGGCCAGCACAGCCTAAAAAATAGGCAGCATTGTTTTGAGGGAGGATTCAACTAAGACACACCAGGCAGTGACAGAAAGAGTACAGGCTATCTACCTGAAAACGATGCTGACCGTTTTTTTCTCTCCAATTTGCCAACCTGCTCACCGTGTGATAAAGGGTAAGTAAAGCTATGTATGACGTAACTCAAGCACTGTGAAGTGTTCTGAGGCATACAGATGAAAGGCTGTGAACTAATGATTATTATTGATCAGATCTATGCATCAGACATATCTGAAGCAGTTCCTTCACACCCTCCGGTGACAATGGGAAGTTTACAACTCCATCAAAATAACAGGGAAAGTCAGGTGGCAATAATATCAACCACTCTCTTGCAGAATGAATCCCTCTGGTGAACTATACACTTGTTTCTCTAAAGCTTTTCTCATCTCTGAAGTGCTAAAACTAAACTTAGCCAATAAGCAAAACCACCACCCTCAAATTCTACAACTGAACAATGAAATTCATTTAATTTAGGGTTTGGAGAAAGTCCGATATGACATGAGCACTAATGAAAGTGTACCTGTAAGCACAGAATTTTAGAAGTGCTATTTTTAAAAATTAAAATTGTATTAAACATTTGATTTGTGTTGTAGTTTGGCAATCTGCATTAAAGTTTGTATTTCATTGAGTGAGAAAACAGTTAAAAGTCAACCCTATGACTCAGAGGCACATCTCAGCCCCACTCTTCTCCCTCATGGAGGCTGATACTAATGCTGTCAACAAGGTGGCCTTTGTTACAGACTTCATGATTTAATAGGGTATTTAATGTTAGCCTGCTTGTTTTGTTTGTTTGTAGCATGAAAGTACTGTTTGTTGGGTTTGACTGAGTTGCAAATGTCTTCTGGTCACCTGAGTTCAGGAGTAAAGACAAACATGTACAAATGCAATTCACGCCGTTCTCACAATGATCGGGTAATCAGACATGGGTTTTTTCCCCCCCAGCAATTCAGATAGACACACGACCATTTCTGCTGGCCTTGCTGTAGGGACAGAGACGTGTACAAAACACATTTCTCCCAGTTCACAAGCACAGTTAAGGTATCTTCTGCAAAAATCACATTAAGTTGGTGCTCTGTAATTATAGGCTTTCAAACCCCTAATAATCAAGGATTTAATTTATCCATCAGGATGTATCAGTCATTGGCCAGGCAAACCTTGAGATTTGAATGTACTTCTATTTTACAAAACTTCTTAAGTACTGCCTGTAATTGACAAGCTGTAATTTCAGTTTTGAAACATATAGTATAGATATTAAACTCCCCTCAGAACTCATATCATATGTTTACACAAAACTAATACTTGAGACATTAGACTATATTTTAAAAGAAAACAAAAAACTCTTAAGTGTAACAATAGCTATCAGCACAAATACTTAAGAAAATGAGTATTTATTGATTTGATCTTTGCCATCAGTTTATGCAAATTTATCTAGCACTATCTGATGAAAGGCAGCAAAAAATTACTTATTGGGAAAACTGTTAGTACACGTGAAAGAATAATTTAATTTAGCAGGAAGGTAACTCCTTTTCTTAAGGCAGAAGTAGCTATAATATTTTTGTTTTCCTTTAAATGTAGTCCTAAGTTGCCTTCATAGTAACACAACTTGTCAAGTCTTATCAACTTAAACTTGTCAGACAAATGACCAATGGATTTTCACTGGAGAAGTACGAATAACTCCTATGCACCACATTTTATGAAAGCATATCCCTTTCTTTGTGCTGGTGCTGGCACTTTTCTAATCCTGCAATAACACTCCAGGCAAGATGAGCTTCTGTTCAGCACAGCTGCATGAATTAGCTTACTCTGGGCTCAGGAGAGCCCTGTGCTGGCCAGAGAGAGCGTGCTGCCAGTGCAGCATGGACAGTGGGAACTCAGCAACCTACGCTTAGGTCAGTGCTTCTGTGGGAAGAGTTCATGCCCAAGTGGGCAGGTAGCATCCCTCCAGCTGTCAGTCAGGACAGAGTAAATTTCACCTAAGAAAAATAAGTAAACAGGCAATTTCTGCTCAAAACCAAATGCTATTAGGAATAACTCAGTGAATGGAAGAGAGGAATGCAAGGCTACCATAATACGTACTTTACAACTTTATTCCTTGTGAATAAAACTACCATTAAGGCAAAAGAGAAAATCCAGGATTGCTTCAAATCAGAAAAGGGTTACCTGTATTTGGTTCCCCCATCCAAGAATACACAGCAAGAGTGAGAGGTAATGAAGCTACAACAATGTCAAATAAATGGGTTTAAGCAATGCACTACTGGCTGGAGCCAGTCGTACTCTGTGTTCATTTCTAACTTCTAGCAAATTCTGAGGCATAACTGAAAGAACCGTCAGTCTGTGGCTTTTACAGAATATCATGACTGCTATTAATACTGTACTTCAAGCAATTTAGTTGTCAGGATGTGACAAGAGTATTCAGAAGGGCTATAGCATCACACTGCAAAAATGCAGTACAAGATTTATCAAGACAATTGTGTTGCCTGACAATATCTAAGACACTTGATGGTAATCAGCAGTTTACTGGATTTCTCTTAAGACCTCAACCATCCTCCCACCATCAGATGTTTATGAGTCAGTGGGCTAAGAAGTATTGCATGTGTTTCAAAGGAGTGCTCTGACCATCTCTTCCAATAGCTATGCTAATACGGACAGGCTTTGAAAATCAGCCTCTGCAACCACTATTAGCAGTAATGATAAAAGACCTCGAAAGGCAGGAGGGATATATATCATGAGCAGTATGATGTGGTGGAAAGGGAAGAATTCCTCCCTCTGGGCTTCAGAAAGTGCCAGTCATCTGAATATCTGCCTAGAAATAAAACATCAGACACAAAAGCAACTCGTATCATGACTGTCTGCTGCAAAGCCAGACACGTCATGCATTAGGCCTAGAAGACAGTTTGGTCAGGAAGGCAAAGAACCACAGGACTAAATAAGGGAAACTGAAACAAACTCAAACATTTTAATGCTGTTATTTAAAATTCATGTTCAGATAAAGTCTTTATTTACAAATGGTAGCAGTCATCTGCCATTGATGGAGCTCTCCTGTAATATTCGTGAACCTTGGTAAAATATTCTTCTATTCTGATAGCTGTAAATACTAAGATCCCTGAGCAGAGACTTTAACTATACTTTCACTTTAATTCTGCTGGGAATTGTAGATTCAACAAAAACTCACATTATGTTCTGCTGTCCTTACAGCTTTGCCTCAACAAGGTTAAGGGCTTGATGAGGAAGAAGAGAAAATCAGCCTCGCGCCTCAGCAGAGGACTGATTCTTCCCATCCAGCCTGCAGCACTGGAACAAGAGGAGAAAAGGTTTAGCCTTTTTCTGGCTGCACACGGGTTAGCAGAAGGGCAGTCAATTCTCTTTCATGCACCAAGAAATAAGCTAGGCTGAACCGTTAAATACCATTTTATTTGCTTAGTGCTTATTAAAGCTGCAAACATTTGAATATATGTATGGTGCGCATTAAAACCAGAAAATATGCCCAGTGAAAACAGATATGCCCATACTGTGCAGAAAACAACTCATATACTTTGTGTATGTTCTAACTCTCTTATCTCTGTCATCCGCTTCTTCACTTTTCTACAGGAATATAGACTACCTGAAGACACACTAGTCTTCAGATATCTGAGTCCCAGACCAAGGAGCACCCTACTAATTCTCTGTGTAGTTGATTGCATCTTGGTTTCTATTATTCTTTCATGTCTTGGTAAGTCCTTTGAAACTGAATGAGGGCTGAATATTGCCCCGTCCTCTTCCCGTGGTAGTCGTAGTTCATACTAGCACTTTCCTAGATGGTTTCTCTGGTGACTAATAACACTTCAGCCTAACCTGTGGACTTTCCTTGTGTGAGGACAATAATTGGGTCTTTTTCTTCTATGTATGTGCTTTCTTAGAAAGTCAACTCGGGAACAGGAAAACTCAGAACACTTGGGTTAAACATTTGTTATTCTGTCTGTTCCTGATCTCTAAAATTTAATCTCACTGCTCACTACAGAGTTTGCTGTGGAACAAACTTGTAATGCAGTGGAAACAGGAGACATCAAAAACCAGCTGTTTCTCTAGAGTCTATTAAGTAGCAGAAGTGCAAGCTTTCTTTTTTTCCTTTTTTTTTTTTAAGATTTGTATTTTTTGCTATAGGCAGGTGAGGAGAGTTCACCTCTCATCACCCACACAGTGACAGCATTGCTGCCTTCTTGCTACTTCTGTGCCTTTTCATTGCATAATTCTACACCATCATCTCTACTTACTGAAATCCTTTCTCCACACCACCCAGTGAGGCCATGTAATTTTTCATAATTGTTGCTTTTCCACTTAATGGCTTTATCTGTGGAAATTCTTAGTAAGAACTAGTGAGAAGAGAAAATTATATTTATCTTGCCCTCAGGAAACATTAGTACACAGGAACCACATCTGCTAATTCAGCTATTTCTTATTTCAGGAGAAGGAAAAAAGGTGGCAATTTGGACTAATGAAAAGGGTTAAATTGACAGTGTGAGTACAATCAAAATTTCCACCACTTACTGTTTATTCTGCTAGTTCCAGCCAGAGGATTGTGTCCTGAGGTGAGCTGGTAACCTGGAAAGAAGCTTGTCCCCAAAAATGGCTGTGAGCACTGTTCACTGGTGCTGAATCCAGTCAAATCACAGCAAAGCAAACTACATCTGAGCTTCAGGGCAACCTGAACAATTTCCTGCTGCACCTATAATGGATGGGCAACTGGATTCTGTTGCTCAGTGCTAGCACAGTTACACAGAGCAGAGGTGTGGTTAATGGCATCCCAGGGAAAATAGCAATGACTCCTCTTATTTGCAGCTCCTTAAGGATGGAGCAACTATGTGTGGAGGATGGGCACACAGCCCTGCTACTTCCTACAGCCTCCTCCAACAGACCACCTTAGCCTGCTGTGCTTGCCAAGAGACTCGCACCAACCACGTTCGCATTTTCTCAGTTACCTGTAGCTCAGAGGAACTCACAGCTGGTCATAAATGTGCTCTGCAAAGTATGGGAGACTGGCTTGGACATGAGAAATGTGGCATTTTATCTTAGTCCTTAACAAAAACAGAGCCTGGAATTCAGTTCCTCCTCATCTCCTCATGCCTGAGACAGACCTGGTGGCCTTGGCAAGTCACTTACTATAACTTCACCCACATGACTCTTCACACAGATAACCTGCATCCTTTTGCAGTAATGCTCTTGGAAAATAAATTCCCATCTATTTATTTATTTAAAAAAAGAGAGAGAAATAAACATCAGAGGAATTAAACGGAATTAGAGATAGGTAACAGGTAAGAGGGAAATTTAAAGTAAACTTCTTTTGTGTTACATGCACATGTGTATGCTCAGTTCTGCTATCTCAAGAGTCTTTTGCTTTGTTTTTGTGAATAAACAAGGGACACACATAAAAGAAGGTAATCTGCCTTTTTTTAACTGTAAAATTATGCTGATGACTCTCTTGTTCGCTTTTTGTTTGTCCATGGAGCTTAGAAGCCATATAAGCAGGACAATCTCACCACAAACTTTACATCAAGCAGATCTGACCAGTCTGTAACACCAACCAGTTACTATGACTTAAGCCTGCTGATTGGCAATAAAACCATCTTAGTAAACATTGGCATATATCCAGTATATATGCCATGGCTGTCTGTTAAGAAATTATTTCCTGTAGCTGTTTTAACTGAGATTAAAGGGAAAAAGACCTCTCCTTGCCCCAATGTATACATTTCTTGAATGCTGACCCAAGCCAGAAGCTGAGAAAAATGAGAGGGTACAGCAGGTAGATAGAAGCCTCTTTGGTGTGGATTTTTGCCTCTGGTCTTTCAATACATTTCTCCCCAGTGCAAAGTCTTTGCCAGTACATCTCACATCCACTTACATCTGGAAACATTTTCAGTGGTCAAGTTTTACTTTATCATCTTAGCCACATTTAGTGGATATTTCAAAATGCTGTTCAATATCAAGAAGCAAAAAGATTTCACTATAACAAAACCTCAACGTTCAGGTCACTGAGCAGAGCAGACACTTTGCTATGAAAGTACAAAAAAAAATATATATGCCTATTCCTTATCTAAGCTTACATGCTGATGTACTTCTTTCTTTTCATTCTTCCAACTCTACTTGGCCTATTGTGATGCCTGCCCAAAGATAGATACATGCAATTAACACCATTTTTAATTTTTTTGGTATCAAGGTATCATGACACTATAATTCAATGCACTGAAGATCTAGCTAATAGATTTAGTTAAAATTTTTTCCCACAAACTTGATCTGCTTCCAGCACTCCAGAGTATCAGTGCAAAATCATTTAAGTAAATTCATTTAACTGTTCATCTATCAAGATGTTTGTTCTGTATTGATTCATGTGCTCTGGATAACAAACAGTAACTTGTTCTTATGAAGAGCATTTTAAAGTCAAGCAGCTTAGTAAAACATACATTCTGGCTATTTGATTCCTGAATGTCTATTTGCATTGTTGGGATTATTCAGCAAGAGAATGACTTTGCACTATGATGCGTCTAGTCCTTGGCAATAAAGGAGTGAGTAAAAACACAAGTTTAAGAATATGGCATGGTTTACTTGGTAAGCCCCCTAATTACATGTTAAGCTAAGAAGAAAATACTTTCTTCTAGCTTTGTGAGCTCCTAAAAAACAAGGTCTCTCTAATTCTGTTTGTCCAGAAGGGGAGTGGCATCCAAATGTGAGTTTCAGGCACTGTGGCCACAGGACAAGGTGTTCAGTTGTCTACATGTAAAACCGAGAAAAGTCACCTTTGCATACACTCCCTCTTGTATAATGCATCCGGTGTATTTTATAATATGTACTGTATCATTTCAGGCCTGAGGTAATCCACTCATGATGACACAGAGTTCAATCAGTAAGCAAGAAATTCCCATGCCTGGCAGGCAAGAAGGGTTTAGTGTAGAGGTGACCTATGTCAATGAAATATCAAGTGCCTTGCGTCAGGCTTTTGGAAGGTAGTAACATTACAATTTTCAGGTAGACAAATACCACCCTTTCAATGACACTCCGTCATGCCTAATGAAACTAGCTGGTGTCGCTTGCAGAAACCACCACTGCAGCAGCATTGGACAGGTAGAGCTGCCCAGGGAGTGACTGAGTGCTCTCTCAGCTGCCTTCCTGCTGTGAGACACGGAGGGATCTGGCTACCAGAATCACTGCTGTTATAGTTTCCTCAGCAAATTTCAGTGCCTTACCCTCTGTCACTGACATTCAGTTCACATAAGTGCAGCACCTGTCAAGCACCAGCCAGAGCCTAGCGTGTTGTTCCTTCTGGGCTGGGTGCTGTCACATTTATGTCTGTTTCCTGGAGGGAAGGTTTTCCTCCTGGAGCTACCCTGCCACGAAGGGCAGACCTGGGTTCTCACGCTGCTGATCACAGGGTCATTGCACTTCTAGACTCTCTGCAAGGATGCCATGAGACTCACCTTCCAGACTCCCTGGGACTGAAAGTCATGGCTCGAAAATGTAGATATGAACTTCCCAGGGACTGAGGTGAGAAACTCCCCCACCTTGATCCTGGACACTTTTATTTTAAATTAAGACAGTTCTTTCTGACAAAGGTCTCCAACTTGAAGTCCTGTGTTAGTGGCACTATTTTGGACACAGCACATCAATAAGGACGTTCCTGCATCCTCTGTGTGAATGACTCACCTGGCATGCAGCAGTAAGCTTAAGAAAGGCCAAAAGCAGGTTTAATATACGTATTTATTTAAAAAGTAAATCTCATTTTCAAATGATCTGCGCTAATACTTACCACATGATATTGCTAATGATTTCCTGAGATTTTCACCTATAGTTTAATGATGTGATTATAGACTAGTTTAATGGAGGTGAAAAGTTACTCTCTTTGGAAGATATTGTGGTATCTAAGGAAATCAGCTAAAACAGAAGACTCTTTGTATTGAGCAGATCAATCTCATATTTTTCTTATTATTCTTTTATATCCACCTAGTTATTTTTCAGTCAAGGTTTAGTGGTAAACTGAATGACTCAGGGGGTGGGGTCCAAAATGGCAATACTTATGCCATTGCAATTGACTGGGGAATAAGCAAAGACAATCAGGGCAGTAACAAAGGTTTCTTACCTGCCTCCCAAAATGAGAAGCAGGCGGTCAACCACCTCAAGGATTAGTATGA
>VZSC01017478.1:50262-72941 GCA_013398225.1 Steatornis caripensis | reverse complement strand
GGGTGCCAAGAGGATGGGGTCAGACTCTTCTCAGTGGTGCCCAGTGACAGGACAAGGGGCAATGGGCACAAACTGGAACACAGGAAGTTCCACCTGATCATGAGGAGGAACTTTTTTACTGTGAGGGTGACAGAGCACTGGCACAGGCTGCCCAGAGAGGCTGTGGAGTCTCCTTCTCTGGAGATATTCAAAACCCGCCTGGATGCATTCCTGTGCACCCTGCTCTAGGCTAACCTGCTTTAGCAGGCGGGTTGGACTAGATGATCTCTAGAGGTCGCTTCCAACCCCTACCATGCTATGATTCTATGATTCTATATTACGATAAACATGCAACTTCTGCACTAACATTTAAACCATCTTTTATTATATATAAGTAAAGTGTAAGTAAATCCACACAGCTAGGATTAAACAGCATATCTTCTCTACAAGATGTAAGCAAGGAGTAACACTTTGAAATAAAGCCTAAAGTGTAAAGATATTACACTTTATACGTATTAGGAGAGTCCAATAACTAAAATACACACCATTTTCAAGGCCTAGTTTAATTTTCCGTTGTCATCAATCTCATCTCACATCTGAGTGGGAAACAGAAATAGACATTGAAATTTTTTTTTTATATTTTAATTGATTTTGGGGGTGGAAGCTAAGAAATATAATATATAAATACAATAATTATTCTGTTGTATATTTTTTCTTTCATGTGCAGAATATTTTTCAGTTCCTTTTGCTTATATGTAAAGCTTTCAGCCTTCAAGTGAACAGCTCTTCAACATCACCTGAAAATTGAATAGTAAAGCAATAAAATTGGCAGAACCAAGTGAGCAGTGGGACTGGATATTTGGCTTTGTAAAGCTGATTGGCTGAAGATTTTTTCATTCTTTTTACTGGAGAAGAGCTTCACTTAGATCTGAAGGTAGACAGACGTTCTTTCTTGTAAAATCCAGATCACACACAAAGTAAAATTGAGAAAGTCTTATATACTTTTCTTTCCATTTTATAGCAATTTTAGTCTACTTTAAAATGCCCTGAAAAGCACTGGGAGGCCCTACAATCCTTTGGTTTGCTCAAACTGTCTGTTTCAGCTCCAGTCCTAGCCACAGTGTCTGCTGTTTGAAGCCTTTGAAGTATCTACATATTGGGCTGACACTGCCCTCAGCAACTCAAGGGAGGAACCAGTGGTTTGAAGAAGAAAAAAATCCTCTGCTCACAGCCAAGTTTTGACTTATCCGTCAGCTTTGGTCCAATCCAAAGCTACTTCAAAGGCTTCAAAGTGCAGACACAGTGGCTGGAACTGAAGTTGACTTTGGAGATTTTAGGATCCAGGACTCAATTACATTTTTCAAAATCAAATTGTAAATTGTTTAAAATGAAGTTATATGGTTAAATATATACTTCAACTCCTTTTATACCCCTTTGCAATACTGATAAAATGTGCTCTAGAAGAGGTAGACATTTGACAACCAACTACCGTTTAATTGTGATTCAGTTTAATAATCTCTGTTCTATCTGTGAAACAACATGAGAGGTTATTAAAAGATAACGCTCGCCTCAGGTGCTGGGTAAATCTGGCCTTGCACCCCAGTGCTGAGCTCAAGGTGAGTCACTGCTTTCTCATATTGTTACACACAGATCCTCAATGTATTTAAAACCTGCATTCAGATTTATGAACACCCCTGGCTCATGATTGCACTCATACTTCTCAGGCTTTTTTCAGAAGCCAGAATATAAAGCAGTGTTTTAAAACAATATTTCATCAAAATACACTAATTTAAGAAAATATAATAGATGTATAATCTCAAGATCTTCCTACTAAACACCCAGTGGCATTCTTAAGGCTAGACATTTTCCCACAATATCTTTCTTTGGGAGAGGAGAACAACTTGGGAATGGGGTGTTTTGAGGAAGGCCGCTTTGGGTGCATGTTGAATCTCTGTTCTACCTGATCAACAGGAATAATTTCAGTGTTGTACCCCAACAAGGCACTGTAGACCATTAGGTCACCGCAGAAGAGAAAATTCCCTCTCTGTGTCTTGATTTTTTAAGTTGCTCCTCCTTACATTAAGCAAATAAATATTTCTTGGTCCAGAAAAAGAGAAACTGATTCTGCATTAAGATAGCTCTATAAAATGTGGGAAGGTCAGGGTGAATTTCTCTGTGACGGTACACTTTCTGTACAAGGTGAAACTAGTTCAGGAAGAGAGATGAAAAACACAGTCTAAGATACTGCAAAACGTGCTGATTAGCCAGTCTTCAGAAACGCAGGAGCAAATAGATGTCTCAGGTAGGTGGATCCAGAGGGAATAAAGGAGATCTTCCTGTGCCTTCAATGTTTTTGTGACCTTTCAGAGCTTGACTATCCTGCAGACTGGCAAAGAGGTACTCACAACAGCTCTCAGCTGTGTCATTCGGGCATGGAAGTTGTCTAGCTGTGGGAAAACACGAAGATGTGTGCTGGCTTCTCTGCTTTTTACTGCCTGTGGCTTTTGCTGAGCTGCGGGGCACCCAGATACTTCTGGGACCTGCTCTGCAGGTTTTGTCCGCTTTGGTTGCTGTGAAGAGAAGCAGTAAGAGCTGTTCCAGATTACTCTTGTTTTAGTGAGGTAGCCAAACCTAGTTTTTCTCACTTCTCCTCAAAAACATACAGAAGTTATTCAGAGTAGTCTGTGCTATTATTAAAGTCTGGAAAACTCTGGCATAGAAGGGAAACAGCCAAAGGATGACCTTTTTTATGCTGACATGCCTCTTATCAGGGAAGAAGGACTGTCACACAAAAGAACTCAGTCAGTTCAATTCACATGGTATAGTCTTAAGGTTGTGATCCAAGACATATAATGCATTTCAAAAGAGCTGTGGGAGCATGTTCATACAGTGAAAAAGAAAAAATTATTTATAATGCGCTGAGAATATCGACTGGTGACCTGTAATCATTCTAATAATTGACATCAACGTTTGTCGTTAAAAGGATTCATGCAACTGTCTAATTAGCTAAAGCACTGTAGATTTCCGTTCAGATACACAATTATTAGTTAAGCAGAATACTGTCATTTAATTTTTCCAACACAGCTACTTCCTGTGGCACCAAACATTTCCACTGATACATGGTCATGTTTAATGTCACTTGGAAATTTAATGAAGAGCTTAGGGCAGGACACAGAAGCAAATCCTTCCCATAGCTGAAAAGTAATTTAGGTAAGTAGAACACAATCAGCCTTACATGGCTAACTCTCCAACCTAATGAGTGAAATTGGTTCAGATTTCTTTGCATTCCAATTGTGAACACATTATCTCTTTCTCTGTGAGAAAGACGTTGACTTGTGCCTTTGTGCTTTCCAGTCTGCAGGTCTACCTATAGCCTCTCTAGAAGCATTTCAATAAAACAGTCAATACACCAAAAGGCTGTGAAATTTCTGTATTGTACTGAGTCTGGCTGGAATGCAGTTAACTTCCTTCACAGCAGCTCACATGATGCTGTGCTTTGCATTTGTGGATAAAACAATGTTGATAACACACCAATGTGTTTGCTATGGCTCAGCAATGCTCACACAGCATCAAGGATTTCTCTCCAACCACATGCATCCTGAAGGCCAGTAGATTGGGGCTGGGAGGTGACATATCTGGGACAGCTGACCCAAACTGACAAAAAGGGTATTCTGAATGGAAAAATATACAGTTTAAAAAAAAAGAAAAGAAAAAAAAAGATATTTCTGAATGAAGTCTTTTTGTCCAGACAATCCTCAAAAGTTTTAAAGGCTCACGCTGTATAAAGAGTCACTCTTTCCCACTGCTTTCTGAAGGCAGAGGTTTTGAGGGATATCCCTCCAACGGAAAGAGATTAGTTAGCGTTCTTAATGATTTTGCTGCCACAAAGCTGAGAATGCAGAAACTGTAATTGCCTGAATTTTTGTGTTGTATTGGTAGAAGAGATAAGCTTGTAGAGAGAAATGGAAAAAAAAAAAAAAAAGATGCAACTGAATTAAGTTAGAAAAGCAGAAACTCAAAAAAACCCCCTGAACAGTAAACGTCTACCTAAATTTTTTGAAGTTTTTTCAGCTAGAAATCAGGAGTACCTCCTTGGTATTTCCATACTCTTTAAATAAAAAGGCAGTCATCAAACTAATTTTATGTTTAAAGGAACTTCTCATCAGTAAAAGTGTTACGTTAACTTTCATATTCACATTCAAAACATAAGGAATAGAGAAAGGCAAATACTCAATGGCTTAGACCTCCTTCAGCAATTAATGCAATGAAAACTTCAGTGAAAACATCAGTTACAGACTTATTTGGAGGCAAAGGAAAGACATGTCTTAAAGACTGTCTTTTTTTCTTTTTGTCAGAAGATCACTTTTAGCCATAAATTAAATCTTTAACCAGAACTATCTTTCTGCAGATAGCAATTTTCCATGCAAATATGACTAGCTCCACACATTGGCTTATGCAAAGTAGATGTGGGGGGTTTTTTTGTACTTCTGTCTGATCAAAACAAATTTCTTCTCTCAGATACAGAAAACCTTGTCTAAATTGTACTTTTTGAGACAGAAGATCATATTCTGAGAATAATCCAATAAGTATCACTGCTGAATTTTCTGGGGTCAAAACCATAAATATTTCCAAATAGCACACTGCTCTCACAGGAATAGAAAAGTTTGACCAAGATATAGAGGCAGATAAATGAAAGAGAAATGGCACAATCTGATACTGCTCTACATCAGAGTTCAACTTGTAGGTAATTGTAATTGCAACCTTAATTGTAGCTTTAAATAACAAAAGGAGAAGATAAGCCTGTTTTCCACAGCATTCAGCACCTCATTATTCCAGCCCTACATACTTCTGTTTTTAAAACATGTTGCAAAGCACCTACACAAGAATTAAAGGGAAAAGGAATAGAGACATAAAATAGGAAAATGAGAGTCTTCAGGGCACAAGAGTCTTAACTACGCCCCAACTTGTTTCAGGCTCTGAATCAAAGTACTACATTTTGTAGGATAGCCATGAATAAATAAGTCTTTTTATCTGAACAATCAATCTAAACTTGTTTCACATCCTGTAACTTGTAAGCACTTTTACTTATTGTTTAGTTTGCATGTCCCATGATTTTTAAAAGCTGACTTTTGTTCCCTGCAGGTAAAGCATATGAAACAGTAGGCAGAAATACCATTGCCCTACAGCTAATAAAAGTTAAAGTTTGTTCTAAGAAGTTAGGATGACTCATAATATAATCTACGGTATTCCTAAATGATGGGATTAAATGTGCGTAAGGTTTTCAGAGCCAGATGTATGTACAGATTTTAGCCCTAGAGGAGGTTACCAGAGCCAAGAACTCTATGAGTTACCAAATTGATTTACACTCTTTACAGTCTGGTTAGAACGCTTCTCACTATCTTTGGGAGATGTGTTATGTTCTTTCTTATAAGAACTTCATAACTTTCATTAGCTTTTGTTAACTACCAGGATAATGCTTCTTTGTTGGGAATACTTCTAGTTAATTATCCTTTTAAGCCAACATCCTTTGCTTTACAGTTAAATTTCAGCTGTGTTTTGTTGACGTCCAAGAGAAAATAAAATTACAGAGTGAAAAAAAGGACATGGAACAGAAACATTAAAAAATTATTTTTCCCATGCATGAAATTCAGAAGGGACTTAAGGAGAAAGACCATTTTATTTTGTTTTCAGTAGGTTGCTCAAATTAGTTCAATCCAAAATGAAATTCTAAACTGGATTGAAGAAACTAAGATTTATTTTCATATCATAGCCATTATTCATTTACAGAAAACAAGGTTTAGAAATCATAAATTAAAATTGGATTGGTCCAGTATATGGCAATTTACAAATAGTCTAATTTAATGTCAAATTAAACAAATATCTATGCTTAGAATAAAATTAAAATTGGGGGGGTTGTATTAGAACAAAAAATTTTAAATGTAGTTGTTAACACAAGTATGCTTTTCAAGACAATGCTAAAAAGTACCACAAAGGGGAAAAAGAAATAGTATTTATTTCTGCTGGTGACAATAACACCACTTTCTTCATCTCATATTATCTTGAAATATTCTATTTGACCTTGGGGACCTGTTTGGAGAGACAAGACTTCCTTAAGATTTTTGGCAAAAGATAGGTTAGAGGATACAAATAAAGAAGCATCTGAGCAAATTAATCCTAATAAAGCTGAAGTTAGTGTACTTTTTGGGAGATTATAGTGTAATCATTTGGCAAGTAATGGGGAGAGCGTTTGAAAGAGTTCATGACACAGCAATTAACAAGTTTATTTGTTTCCTCTTCACAAGCCTGAAACAGTCTCTAGTGGTAGCAGTAGATGGATGCTAGCACCATGAATGATGAAAACCACAAGGTACAGTAAAACTTCTTTGAGAATTTATAAGTGTATTTACATTTATATATTATTTATAGGGACTTACGTAGATCACTTTAGGCTTCAGGCTCCTTTATGGGCTCTGAAGAGCAGTTGGAAAACAGTTCTGTTCTCTGTTCTGTCTGATCTGGAGATGTCTTTCAACTCACCACATCAATAATCCTCTTCCTGATTTACTTTGGACTGTCAGCTCCCAGAGGCAAGGACTATCTTCGATTTCTGTGTTTATAAACAGTTGCTAGCGCAGAGCAGTTTCATGCTCAGCTGAAGTGTTTAGGATTATGTTACATATTTACAGGTGTGCCTGTAACCAAAAACTGAATTCAATTCCTAATGAGTGTCATCAGTTTTACAAACTTGCAAGTCCTCCTAATTTCCACTAGTTGATGGTCATTTTGTTGATTGCTCTCCCAAACCTTGGTAAGTAATTTCAATAAGGCAAACTGCCTGTTCCCGTTTCACATTGTCCTTGAAAACATAAGCAGTGTAACAACTTGTCTTCTTTCTTAAGAAATTAGATGCTATCTGCAGCTGGATATAAGTCTCAAATATTCTACACTGTCTGGAGAAAAAGATGGCAAGGCCAAAGTCCAGTCTCAGGTAAATGTTACAGAATTATGGGTGAGCATTAGCAGGTATGACAGATTTCTAGAGGTGTATTTGATATGTAATTCAGGTAAATACAAAATCAAGTAGACCATGTTGAAATGCGTCAGAATTTTTTCAGGTAATGTTTGTGTTCAAGCCGTCCTTGATGAAAAATGTCAAGTAAACATCACACTAACTATTTTTTAATCACAAACAGAGCAAAGTTCCTAGAAGGACTTAAACAGAGAGGCCAACAGAAGGCCTTATAATTATAACAGCTTTGTGATAGTTTCATTTCACATAGCATGTCCGGAGTCCTCAAGGTTGTATGAAGCTTCTTGATCTAGTCTATATCAGAGTTGACTTCAGCCCAAGAATCCAATTCTGCATTCAGGAGAAAATAATTTAGATGCTAGGATCAATTTCTATTCCCTTCCTTGAATTCTTGATCTACTCTATATTAGAGTTGACCTCAGCCCAAGTATCCAATTCTCCATTCAGGAGAAAATAATTTAGATTCTAGGATCAATTTCTATTCCCTTCCTTGAATACTGTGAGCTTAATAGCTGAGGGCTGAACAGAAAGAAGCATCAGGGCTTGTACGCATCAAGACTTCCTGACACTTCCCAAACCCAAGCTACTTCAAGTTTTTTTCAATGTCAACAATTGTACTTATTTTTAACAAGAGTATTAAAATTTAGCAAAAAAAAAATCTATGCACTCCTCCTAGATAAAGAGTAAATTCACTCTCCACAACTAATCAGTTAACCACACACAATTTAATTTTATTTGTATGGACAGATACACTGGACCTTGTAAGAAAGTCCAGCATCACACAAAAAAATTGAATAGACCCACTGTGACAGATGCACTTGACCTCCCCTAACCAAACCAGTTTGGTACAGGCTCGAAAGCAAGCAAAGGTCTGAGCTGTAGCCAGGTGAAGAACTCCCCTTGGAAACCCACAAAGGAGCAAAGTGACACAGTGAACAACAGTAAGTTGTGGGTACAAGGAGTTTCGTGCATGCCCCTCCCATTGTATGCAATTTGACTATGAGCCAACCATTTTATCCCATAAATACAACAGCCCAAGTGAGACACCTTTGAGCTCTCTCTGCTAGGCAGTGTGGCTACATGGCGATGGTTTCTCCTCAAGCTGGGACACCTCTCAAGGTTGCTCCTTGAAGCAACAAGATTTTTCAATGAGAACAGATCACCGGATGAGCCCAATTTGAATTCTCCCTGGATGGTGTGGGGACTGCATGCCAGGCAACTCTCCCCTTTAGCAGGGCCATCTCTCAGCGTTGAGATATTCATTGTTTAGCTTAAATAAGTTTTAATGGAATGAATCACCAGAGTTATAATGTTATGTGATTTAGTATGCTGTTTGCTTAGCTTTACTTACTTAGCATGAGTAGCTAGATTTGCTGAAGCCTTAGGCTGCAAGCTGCAAGTTTCCACTTAAGATTTACTGAATGTATACCTACTTATTCAAAACAGGGCCTCCAGAGCCAATGTAAATCAGAAGATACAGAGGCTTCAAGGCCACAACCATCAACAGCAGCTGCAGCTGGCCAAGACAATGGTCTATTTGAAGACAGTGAAAGAATCCAATGAGGAACAAGCAGACCCCAGACCCAAATACTACTACTGGACTGAAACATTATGTGAGGGGTAGGTGAATAGGGTCTGTGAGGGTATACTTGCCCATGGATTTCTTTGTTCAGGCCAACACCCTGCTCTACTCAGTCAGGCCCCTCTCCGGAAACATGAGCTGACCATGCTGCTGTACTACTCTATTAAATTATTTATTTTTATAAAATCTGATGCCTGAGAGTCTGCTTCAAAAACCTAGGTTCCAACTTTGGAGCTAACTAATACTGGATGCCCAGATGGAAGGTGAGTGAATGGGGAATAAGCATGATGAAACTTGGAAATCTTTGCTAAGTAATATAAAGAATCAGGTGAACAGATATAATCCTTTACCTATAAACACATGTAATCCCTTAGCCATAAACCATTGACCAAGTCTGGGACTAAGTTTGGATCCAGCTGTACCTTGACTCCTCTCTGAGATGAAGTTTAAGAAGCAAGAGGGTCCATTCTGAACCTCATGATTCAACAGGAGGGTCTTCCCTAGATTTTTACACCTCCAATCCCTGTGTAAATCATTCTAAATTGATTCTAACCCTATTTCCCCTCTGTATGTATCCTTCATGTAGTAAGTAATAGAGTGAACCTTGCTATCAAATTCTGTTAAGTCACACTTTTATCTAAATACTCCTCCACGACACCCACACTAATCTGCAATAGGTTTAAAGTGCCTGGCAGCAAAGCATATAGGTAACCAAACATTACAGAAAGTACTTAGCTTACACAATAAAAATTTAGCACACATCTTAGATAAGGAATTCAACTCGACATTCAACTCATAATTTCCCAGCAAGCCCATAAAATCTTTTTTCCACCAGCCACTCATTTTTTGGGGGGTATGCGTTTATTTATTGAATTATTTATAAATCTTTATAACAAAAACATTCAAAAGCTTCTTTTTCCTGACTGTTTACTTCCTACCCACCAGAAAAAATCCACACAGGCTCATAGGTGGACTTTGTAGACAATATCAATCGCACCTGAGGCAAAGCCACTTATTTACATAAATGTAAAGCATTAAAGAATTTAAAGATGTTTGAGCCTTGTCAGTAACATGACACATAGAAACTCCCTAGAGAATTAGACAAGCTAAGAGATAATTAGGGATTTCCACTATAAACTGTTCAATTGTGTGTTAGCAGTATATCTGTAATTAGATAACCCAAGAAGAGAAGGCCACATTTACAAATCTGTTCCATAATTTTCTGATAGTTTGAAATATGTTGCAAAGTTGTCTGTCTTGGAGAAATTTCTTGCCATGAAACTATGAGAATCAACACACCCAGTAGGAAATACAGATTCGCAATCTGAAAAATGTACACTTGTTTTACCATGCTTAGAAGCCAAAGCCAACACGTAGCAAACAGTTGTTTAAACTGACTTCAAAATGCACATTCATGTATTTTGACAAGCAATCACCTCTGTATCACTGCTTAAAAACCTAAAAAAATCAAGTTTTGCCTTTCAGTGACAGCCACAGGTAATCTCAGCTACCATAGAAAAATTGTTTTGACTCTGTTAAACTGGACAAAGAAGAAAAACTCATTTGCAATTTCTGTTTGTCACAGTACTCCTTTCAGCAACCAGATTGGTGGCTGAAGTATGTTGAGTGGTAGGAAAACCAGTGAATTCATGCATGACCAAGGCCAAAGGCAGTGATTCTCAACAAAAAGAAACTGTCATATCCTTGGGGGTTCAGCAGCAGACAGAGTGGCTCAACTGCTGCATTATATCACAGGCTGTTGATTCGTTATTTGTTCAGAAAGAATATTACCATCAGCAGCATATGCTAGGTGAAGAACAAGAAGAACAATCTTGAAGACAGACATACCAAAAAAATTCATGTGAAATAAACAGCCTGCATGGAAACTGACATCTTTTAAAGCAGAAGTTTGAACATAAATGCAATAAAATATTAAGTGTAGCATGTGGTGCTCAAACAAAAATATTATTTCTTCTTGGGTTTCAAACTCAGTCCTGCAATATATCATAGTCTGTTTCAACAGTTCCATTTTAAGCACAGCCATCAGTTGAACATGATCTTCCCACAAACAACCTGCAGATTATTTATAGCTATATAAAATTTAAAATATGAAATACATCAAACTTGCAAAGTTTGTGAGGGTAATACTTGCATGCCATTTTATTGCTTTGCCATATGAGTTTATGTAGCAAGCAAGACTCCTGCAAACTCATTAGGAAATTGGATAGGCGAATTGACAGTTCATCAGCTGTGTATTTGTGAATAGTATAGCACATAGTTATGGATCAGTTCAAGATTAAGTCTACAACAACACTTGCGAAAGTATTATGAACAAATATTCTGTACTATGTAGGTGGGGAAAAGAAAGAACACAAAGCTGAAACAAAGCCAGAAGGACAAGATAACCTATGCAAATAAAATCAATGCTAGCAAAATAAATCAAAGAAAGAGAAAAGAAAGAGAAAGAAGATTATATTCTCTAAAGTTTGCAAAATTCACATTATGTAGTAAAAAGAGGAAAGAAATGTGATCAAAAGCACAAATAATTAATGAAATTTTAGGAATTATAACTAAATTCTGCAGTTATTCAGTAATATAATTGGTTAGTTGTTTTTTTTCAGATAAATTACATCCTGAGAAGTTCAGATAACTTAATCTGAAGTACAAAAGTAGGAATTGAGAGGTTCCTTATGAAACTGAACAGCAATCAGTGCTTAAGATGCCCATAATGTTAATGACTGGAAGACACCGGAAAATATTAAGAGTCTGAGCTAACACACCCTGATGGAAGAAGGAGCTCAGATGAACACCAATTAAATGAAAGAGGAGTTTGCTTTTAAGAAACATCAATTTATCTTCATCTCCTAAGGCCTTTACATAAATCCTCTCCCTGCATGTAAAGACCACCCTTGCCAGTTTCGGATTTTAAAAGTCATGTTTGGTGTTGTTTGATTTGGTGAGTCAGCTGACAACTTATCTGATAAAACACCGAGGAATACAGAAAAAGATACATTCTGCATGGATTCACAGGAAATTTTCTTTTGCTAAACATTCTTTTCTGAAGCAAAAGAAAGATAATGCTGGAGAAGGGAGATTGTTGCATGTAAGTACACAGCAAAATAACCACATAAAATTTAGACTTACTAAATTCAGTAAAGTTGTAAGAAATAATACATTAAACTATCATTGTAAATTCACCTGATGTCAGCAGATCTGTATTAGGAATGAATATGGCCTAGTATGCTTAATATGTAAAGGACACAAACATGATAAATCAAAAATCATGGCAATGTTCCTGGAAGAAACATCATTTTATGTCTCGAAAAAGAAGTGAAACACTTTCTGCACTCAACCTAAGCTTTGATTTAATTTCAGCCAGATGCAGGATCACTTTTTTCTCAATATCATTGTTAAACTCCACTGTAAGAGACATCTTTCAAGAATAGTTTGTGTAACTGGTTTATGACATTCATTTAAAATCAGATATCTTGCAAATGTTGCAAAGTAGATCATCTTTTCCTACCTACAGTAAACCTAATATTTCCTCCATGTATTTTTATTCCTAAGCAGAAAAATTAAGTTAGCAAAAATTATTTCTATATCCAATGACACCAACATAGGCTACAATCAAATCTAATTTTTCTAATGAGGAATTAGGTGTATTGAGTCTTTAGAGAACAAGGATAATATTCAGACTACCTCTGTTTACTGTGTAGATACCAGCTGATTACATCAAGCCAAAGCAAATGGCCTTTTTTGGAAGAAGAGATGGGGAAAAAATAGTTAAAACACCTATGGAGAAATAATTAAATTTTGAAGAATGGTGATTAAGGTTCTTATGGGGAAGATGCTATTTCTAGATGTCATCCAGAGGTTGTAAAAGCGATTTTCCAATGCTATGATCCAAAGAAAATCAAAAAGGTATTTCTTGAGAAAAAAACTGAGATGGAAGGAGAAAAAGGTTCAATTAATATCCAGTAATCTAGCTGAAACAGCAGTGAGCTATTTGGGATGAAACTTGGTAGCTAGGCTCAGTCATGGTATACGATGATACTTCTGGGTAAGACACAACAGTATATACTTTTAATTATTTTCTTCCCCACTTATCACACATTTGGGGGCAAAAGAAAAGTGTTTAAGATATATCGCACCAGCTAGTCTTGAATGTCTTGTACAAGCAAAACATAAATCAGCCTATCTAAGAGTACCCACACAATAAAAAGACTGCAAAGGCAAGTGCAAGAAAAAAAAGTTATCTGGTTATCTTTATTGTAGAGGGGGAAAGAAAAGTCTAAATCTGAAAAAATAAACATGTAAAGTACCTTTGCTGTACATAATATCATGGTCCCATTCCAACAAAAATGGTGTTATGACACTTTTATGACACTGTGTTAAGCAGATCATTTCTGTGCACATGTAAACAGTCTTTTTCAAGAACTACAAATTTGTAGTTGATGCAGAATACGAAAGTTCTGAGACACACTACTTTGGTCTGCTAAATTAAAGGAACCTCTAGATCTCAAACCAGTTAGATCATTCCTGTTATATTCAAGTAATTCTTGTGGAAAATCTGTTCATAAATGAAGGGCCACAGTATAGATAGGTGGCAAATATATTTGTGCTAGAAGTAATCTCGCCAGCTGGCTCTACTGGGATCACTGTTCTCTCAAGCTCTGAAAATGGAAAATTCACTACTAGTGAGGAGTAGCATGGAAGAGATTCCTCTTGTCTTTTTAACAGACAATGAGGCAGGGCACAAAGAAAAGAGCTGCTAAAGTTTTTGATATGGTCCTCTGTACCAGGTCGTATACCGGATATGTAGAACATATGTCACCTTTTTCTTCACTTATCCTGCAATTAGTCTAGTCCATAGAAGCAGGTGGATCTATGAAGTTCTTATTCTGTGTTTTCTTCACAAAAGTGCATTCAGGCAGTGATTCTTGTTTCTACACGCCAAGGACATAATCGCACAAGCATGCATGTGTTCCCCAGGACTGAGGATTCAAGTTCCATGAAGACTCCTTTATCTGGGCTGCCTTCTGAACTGCAGGTTGCAAATGTAATATCCTCTGCTGGCTTTTAAATTCATTACTGAGGGGTCTGATTCCATGATTAACATGTTCACGCTCCATTATCACCAGCCTAATCATTAGGCACATTCACACAGTATCCATTGCTCCTTATCCAGGTATTCCTTCAGGGCATTGACCACCTTTTGGAATTTCATTTTTTGTGCATAAGTTCCACATAAATTAGCCAGAAAAATATTCAGGAATTTCCCATATCCACTGCTTAAGCCATTTAAAACTAGGCTGGGTAAAACATTTGATGGTATGCTGAATAAGAATGTAATTAAGAATGTAATTAATGAATAAGAATGTAATTAAGAATGTAATTTCCTGCTGTGGAAGTGAGACTGATAAGATAATCTAATGTTGCATCTCCCTGTCCAATACCCATAGTTGCTTGATCACTAGTGCTTTAAAAAAAATCAGTTCTTAATGTAGCTGCTTCTCACCATTGCTCACTTTTTTCTTTTCTTTTTTGTAATTTTCTTTTTAACATTAAGGCTATTCATTTCTAAGTTTGATGGCACAGTTTTAAAATACTTCTATTAACAGTAGTCTTTTTTTACTGCATCTGTCTTCATTAATCTCTATTATTATCCAGTTATGTCTCTAAAGCACTCAGCTCCTCTGTAGCTCAGAGGGCAATTCACACTATATATCATTTCACACAGTCAGTTATAACACTGCATTTCTTAAGAAAGGAGGAAAGGGAAAAAGATTCGTGCAGTGACATTTTCATTTGTAGTCCTTCCTGAATATGCAACCGCAAGCAGCAGACAGTAAATCCACTATCTGGGAGTCAGACTTCTTTGCCCAGGCTGTATTCACAAATGTATATTTTTTTATAGAAAGTGGAAAAAAAAGCCAATGAAGATAATAAAATTACAGTTGAAAACACAACCAGTGTCATATAATCTTTTAAAAACATACCTAATGTTAAATGAGCTTGTCACTTCAGAGTTTTAAATCTTTGGGAATATTATAATTTTCTTTTCTTTCAAAAATTGCTGGAAAACCTTTTTCAAGCACATTTCTGCAACCCCCAAACTTGCTTTTCCATTGAATCTTCAATGTTAAATATCCTTCATCATTTTATATGTAACACTACTCATTAGGAAAAATCCATATACTATTGCTATAGTTGTAAAGACAATATATTTCAGACAACAGAAACTGTATTTTTTGATCTTGTGATGTGTTTCGTATTTTCTGAAAAAACCTATTGAACATTGCAGATTGCAATTTATGTGTATTATTAAGAAACTATGCACTAGAATGGACATTTCAATCATGAATGCTGTGCTGTTAACTGTCTTTTTTATAAAATCATCAGACAAATTATTGTAATAAACACTAAGAACAACATGAATCAGGTTGATTTTAATGAATTGTTTATCCTAAACATGACGTGGAAAACCAACCATAGTTACTGAGAACTGGATCAACATAATCTTGTGTTTGCAATATGACTTTGGAGATTGAAATAAGTCTTCAGGATTTTTTTCTAATTTCTGAGTTCTGCTCCTTCCATTCAGTCAAGAATTTCCACTGTGTGGAACAGAACAGGACAGAACCTGTGTGCTGGAAGTGTTGGTCCTGTTATTTTGGTCCTCATCACAAGGCAAACCAGCCGTCAGATCTAGAGATAATCTTGATGACGACATGGAATACTTGACAGACATGTTCCTCACCTGACTGGCATACAGACACGGACAAAGGAAACAAAACCAGCAACACAATAATGGAGAAAATAACAAGAAATAAAAGTGTACAAATACAGGTGGAAGCCAAGTCATGCGCTCACATTAAGACTGTAGCCTGGATGTGGAAGGAGGAAACGTGCACTTATTCAAGGATCCCAAGCAGCACAATAGACAGGGTATAATTTTTGGTGCACAAGAAAAACGTAATTTTAAGACTGAAGGAAACTCTAGAACTGCAGGTTCCCACCCTGCAGACCTGCAATTATGACTAGAATATATCTGCTGAAAAGTATTATACATATTGCAAAGACAAGAAGAAAAGCAAAGGTGTATACACAACGTATCAATGATATCCAACTGCCTTCTACCACTTTCAGGTCACTGTTATTTATAAATCTTATTCTGGAACATTTTCTTTTGCTAGAATTTGTTCAAATCGTTTAAAATTTTTCACCCATAATATCACTTAGACATACTAGCCTGTAAAAGAATAAGAAGGGACTTCTGTCTTAGAAAAGACATTAACTCATGAAAATGTTCTCAGGTAGGGACAATCAGAGGTTGGTTTTGAATACGGAGTTCTGCAGTCTTACTGGAGGAATTTATATTAATAGGAATTGTGTCACCATGTGAGGCTATCTTTCCAACATGAATAGTTACTAACAACAGGTTACTGAGATGTCCAATGCAGCAGCTCAGAGAGTTCTTCACCAAAGAGTCATTAAATCTGTATGAGGAAGTGCTATTTTAAGCATGGTAATTTGGATAGAGACATTACAGAACTTGTCATAGAAAATAGTCTCATGAACAAATAGACAGTTGTGCCCTTTCCATTAGGCTTTCAAAAAGAAAATTTGAAGAGGTTCTTCAGCCTATAACTAATAAATATAATAATATGAGTAAATACAATGAAACAGACAAGGTAAAAAAAAAAAACAAAACAAAACCCAAAAAACCCCCAGACCGTTCTGCAGTGAAGAGGGAATTGAGATGGAATAATGTTTATATACAGCTGGGAAAGCATATAAAGATTTTTTCTCCCATAAAGAAAAGTGATGTAGAATATGAGGACAAAGTTAAAACTGGAAACAGGACTTTGGACATGGAAAGAAAAGCAACCATGTATGGAAGAAGTCAGTAGTGTAAGGCACTAAAGTCAGAAGGTAGAAAGCTATCCATCCCACAACATAAAAACATTTGAAAAATATACAATAACCAATCCTGGCAGAGTAGTCTTATCAGATTACTTTGTAAGATAAATGTAAAACACAACATAAGCAAAGCTGAAAAAAATGTTTCTAACAACTATCAAAGAAGTGATGCTTTGGAATAACCTCACAGCAAAAGCAGCAGAGTAAACAACTTAAATAGAATTTTGATGAGTCCTAAGAGGTTTATAAAATGAATTACAGGATGATGTTTCCTGCCACAGGAGTTGTATTCCATTCATATGTTTCTTTTTGTCTTTCCCGCTTGTTGTCTTCATGCACTAAATTTGAAAATAGCTTGCTCAAAGGAAGTGAAATGTACTTTTTGCATGCAAAGGTCTCACAGTTTGTACTCAAATATCCTTAACTTTGTTCCTATACAGAGTTTTCAGAGACAAAATATAGGATAGGCATTTAGGAAACAAAATTTGATACAGAAATAATTGAAAAAAACAGATGTGGAAACTGGCAAGACTTTATTAGCACAGATCTCACTTTATTTATATCTGACAGAACTAGACGATCTCTTAAGAAGGGAAAGAGAAGAAATAGCAGACAAAGGCAGTCCAGGTGTATCCAGAGGGAATAAAAGGATAAAATAATTCAAAATTTTTAAGAAATACTTAAGAATTGGAGTAAAATAAGGAAGAAGAAATTGTTAATAGGCAGGTAAATAATAATAAAATGCTTGGTTTTCTTTACTATTTATTTATTTCAACCTGTTACTAACTAATATCAATATTTTAAAAATCAAGAGGGAATAACTTCTAGCTGTATTCGTGATAGTTTAGTATTATTAGTCATGTAATGATTAGGAAAAATACGTTCATAACCATACATTTATACAGAATTTCACAAGGGAATAAGATAGCTTTTACTTTCTGCAGAACTCAGGTAAAAGTCAAGGACAGATTCCTCTTCCTCAAACACATCTCTTAACTGGAACGATGTCAACATGATGGTGCTATGTAATCTTTACCAGCAATGTATTTTATCGTAGGCTTAAATGAGGACAGTATTAGAAGCACTTCTTGTTATCATAAGCAATGTCTTTTGGTAAAAATCATACCAAAGATACATAAGCTGCTTACCTACATCTATAAAACTACATCAAAAAGAAAGCAAAAGATTACCCATAAATATTATTGTTAATGGTAATCTTCGGATTTTCTGTGGGTTAATGAGGGAAAAAAATACTGCAGGTGGCTAGTCTTTACTGATATGTGAAGTCATTTTCCATTGCAGATCTTAATCTATGTTTTAAAAAAATCTCTCTTAAAAAAGTATATAGAAATACTCCTCTTCAAACTTTCCTCTTTTTCTATTAAAAAACCCCCATCCATACTTCTGTCTGTTTAAACAGCAGGCTATGACCACACAGCTATATAGGAAATTATCTGTATGGAACAACAACCACAAAGATAGGAACAGTAACTATCAAATTACATTTGAATTTGATATTGGGAACATGGCTTTAGATGTCAGCACTATATCTTCTAATTAAGAGCAATGGCACGTCTTCCCTAGTAGCATGTAATTCTTGTCACTAAGAAACAACATCCCTTATCCTCAAAGCTAAAAGAAATAAAAAGCTTCAGCATACACCTGCAATCCTTCTTGCAATTCTTCTGCAATCCTTTGCAGCCCAGTGTGTATTTTGTGTATTCTATAAGGCAATTTGTTGGAATTTAGCATGCTCTGATTTAGCCTACACATCAGATTCTGCATTAGAAAAATCACCATCAAAGACCTCGATACCAGAAATAAAACCACAAGCCTTAGCCTTATTTTTCACAACAAATTTTAAAGCAAATCCAGGTAAAAAAAAGAAAAAAAAAACCCACAAATAATACCACCATTGGGATCTAAACAAGGAAACAGAAATTAAAAAGAAAGCCCAGTTTCTGTACAGAAAACAGCAATGTAGGACAGGGTCACATTTGTTAATTAGCTGTTCTTTTAATGATCCATTAAAAGAAGACAAGACCCAAACAAGATAGATATTTAGTGTTGATGATACTGTAATATTCCCTGGGCTTATGCATATTCATGAGTAAGATATCTCTTTGTAAACCATTTGCTCCCTGATTCTGGAGTCCCTACTTTGTACGTACTTGTCATTTCCACATGCAATAGGTGTTAGCAGTTCCACCAGTAAGTTAATATGAAACCATCACCAGCAATTCCTTTCGCTTATATTGCAACTCTCCTAAAATACTAATAAACTGAAGTGTTCACTTTGTAGCTGCTGCTGAACACAGAATGACAGTCTTTGAGACTGACTAAATTCATTATGTGATCTTACCATTTTAAGCAGTTTATAACTAGACAATTAGTTATCTATTACTCCTGCCTATACTTTCATACCCGTTCTTATTGGACCTCCCATGGACAGCAAAGTTAAGTTCACATGACTATCTTGGACACTGTTATTTACATTCCAAAACTATTTTGTTTCAACAGCATATACTGTTGAGGGCAAGGCTGGCATCCAGAAGTCCTTCGCAAAAATCCGCCAACAGAAACATCTTGCCCACGCAGGCAGAACTCTGTGGGCACATGCTGGGGCCAGCGGGACCAGGGAGGAGCTCTGGGGGATAGCCCTGGCAGGCAGCAATCTGAGCAGGGGCCACCCATGTACCCTGTACACTATGTACAGGGGCAGCAATGAGGGACAGCATTGCCTGGGGCTGTGAGCACAAGCCAGCCCCAACAGCCAGGGAAGGGATTGTCCCCTCTACACTGTGTTCATCAGACCACATCAGGAATATCACCCTGCGTGCAGGAAAGACATCACCATACTGGCTGGAGGTGAGAGGAAGCCACCAAGGCAGTAGGGCTGGAGCCTTTGCTGTGCAAGGATAGTCTGTAGGACCCGGGCTGGTTCAGACAGGAGGAGGGATGGCTTCAGGGACACCCAACAGCATCCCTGGCAGCAGTGTGAGGATGATGGAGAAGAGAGATATAGCCAGGCTCTTCACAGCAGCGTGTTGAAGTAGGGTGAGAGGCAGCAGCACAAACTGAAACAGGAGAGGCTCAGGCTGGAGATAAGGAGAAGCCTTTTTCCCAGGAGGAAAGCCCAGTGGTGGAGCCAGAGCTTGGGGAAATTGAGATCCCTCCTGCCTGCGGAGTTTCATGCCTTGGCTGTGTGGAACCCTGAGCAGCCTGCTCTGACCTCCCAGCTAAGCCTGCTCTGGGCAGAAGCCGGGACTGGAGACCTCCCCAGGTGCCTGACAGCCCGTGCGAGTACACGGGTCTGTGATTCTTGTTGAGAACATACAGTAATTTGGATTGCTTTGGGTTGGCTTATAGTACCTAGAATTAGAGTGATCCTGCCACGCTGTATGTTTCCTGATGTACTTGTCCACTTCCCTCAAGCAGCAGAACATGCCTTAATGCAAGTGTCTGCCCCAAATCCTCACATGCTCAGCTGTTTTTTTTGTATATCAGACTCACTGCCTCTTTCCGCTCAATCCTTAATGCCTTTGCATTCATCAGTTCATCAGTTCAATCAGTTCATGCCTTGTTTATTATTTCCTGTTACAAAGAATGTTGCCTATTCCCTACACTTTCTCAATCTCCTATCTCTTTTTACTATTTCCCGTAAATACCTAATTTCCTAATGCCCATATATCATCACAAAGACTGAGAAAAACATAGAAAATGAAGACCCAGAAGGTGCTGCCAAAGAGAGCTGAACATGAAGTCAATTGCTAATATATGACTATTCATATCTACACCACCAAGTGAATGCAAATTGAGCAACTAAGACTATAATGAAGTTAATTTTACACTCATGAAACGGTGTACAAGGGTTTAACCACACAACTTTTCCTCTGCTATAAATTTTGCTAAGTCAGTGGAACTTACTAAAGTGATTTTTATTCCATTCTGTATGCCAAGGTTCATACAAAGGATATAGTACAAATTAATTTTGCTGGCATTATTTTGCATAGTTTGTCATGGACATTTAAGCACACAGAGATACTGAAGGAAACTAAATGACTGAGCTATATCTGCATATGATAACAGTAGGAATTTCCAGCAGTATGTTGAAATGTGGGTTTGGTTACATACAACGCCAAGCAAGTACACTTGTTCACAGAATTAAATCTTTTTTTTTGAAAAAAAAAGAAGTAAATGTCTGCATAAGTCACTGAAGACATATTCTTATACTGCATATTAATATCTTTTGTCAAAGTAGCAATTTATATTAAAATGCAACTCTGTTTTCTGAAGTTCAGAAAAGCCTATGCCATGCACTAAGGTTAGCAGACTATCAGTTCAGAAACAAGGGGAGAGAATAAATAACTGCTCTAATACACAGTATTTTATCTATACAATTTGTGTTTCTCTCTCCCTTCATTGTTCCTTCTCAAGCAATTTCATCAAAGCAGAGAACTAATTCATCTTGTTGGATTTTGAAACCACGAAAAGCAAGTGGGTTTGAATTAATAATTAAAAATTCTCTCACTATTACTGACAATCCTATACCTAAGGTCTGTTTCAGATATCAGGCTCCCAAGAAATCCACCAGCTTAAGACAAAGAGGTAGAATAGGCTGATTTTCTTTTGGAGAGAGGAAGGGGAATGGAGAAATGAAAAGCTCATAGAGCTGCTTCTGGAACAAATCACTCCCATATTTTCTTCTCCGTGGGTTAGAATCAAAGAGAGAAAAATGCATACACACTTATTCCAGACTCCATAGATCCAACTTCCCTATACATCAATCACTGTAGTTTCTAAATAGACACAGAGTATCCAACATAAGTTGCAGGTCCTTAGGCACATTTCTTAATATATTTAATAAATAATCTATTTTATTGGTTTAGATTCGTATTTGGAAGCCAGAGAGCTTTATCAAGATTAATGTAAAAAGGTGAAAAATCCTTCTACAACCTATTTCATCACAATTCTGGTTTAAACCATAGAGAAGTGAAGGCAAAAAAAGTTTCTCTCCGGTGAAGACAGTCCAACTAGTCAGCAATGCATGCAGCAATAAAAGTCAGATAATACGTTTCTTGCAATACAAAAATGCAACGGAACTTTTTTTCCACAGGATGAGAAATAAGTAAAAATTCTCAACATGTAGAAGATTGTGTCTAGAATTTTCAGTGGCAAGTGAAGGAAATTACTCTGAGTACGTAGGCCATATTAAATCCATCTTTTTCTCCCAATAAATTCTCAATAAAAATCTTGGTCCAGGTCTTAGTCCAGAAGATGTACAATGGGAAAGGTATACAGCTTCTGAAAACTTAATTTGGTACACAGAGAGTAGTCAACAGATTTATTTCTGTGATCCATTACAGCATAGGGAAAACTCTCCTCTGCATAAAAAGAACTTTCTTAGAGGTGAGTACTATACTGAAAAATTAATTCCTGGAGGAATGATAACCCATCCTTCCTTCTTGTCCAAAGCTCACTAACTTCTGGTCCTATTGCAGATTCATTCTTATGTTCATAATAAATAGGAATGATAATAAATAACTATCATAGTACATTCATATTAAAAAAAAAATCATCTTGTTTCAGTGCCCCCACTATTCCACCTGGGGAAGAGGGAAGAATAAATATTGTTGATACTGAAGGAGATCAGGTAAAAATGACCCAGAGCGAAAACCCACATGGAACAGAAATAAGCTTCTACTCTACTTTGCCCTGGTGAGGCTACATCTGGAGTACTGTGTCCAGTTCTGGGCTCCCCAGTTCAAGAGAGACAGGGAAGTACTGGAGGGAGTCCAGTGGAGGGCCACAAAGTTGATTAGGGGAGTGGAGCATCTCTCGTATGAGGAAAGGCTGAGAGAGCTGGGTCTGTTCAGCCTGGAAAAGAGAAGGCTGAGAGGAGATCTGGTCAATGCTCACAAATATCTAAAGGGTAGATGTCAAGAGGACGGGGTCAGACTCTTCTCAGTGGTGCCCAGTGACAGGACAAGGGGCAGTGGGCACAAACTGGAACACAGGAAGGTCCACCTGAACATGAGGAGGAACTTCTTTACTGTGAGGGTGACAGAGCACTGGAACAGGCTGCCCAGAGAGGTTGTGGAGTCTCCTTCTCTGGAGATATTCAAGACCTGCCTGGATGCATTCCTGTGCAACCTGCTCTAGGCT
>VZSC01017478.1:20454-45378 GCA_013398225.1 Steatornis caripensis | reverse complement strand
CAGAGGAGAAATATGTGATCTTTAGCTGAAAAGCTTGGAAATTCCCTAGTCAACAGGCTGAGCAACTTCTCCTGTTACACATCAAAGAATTCAGAATGCAAAGGGGGAAAAAAAAATACAGCTCAAAAAATAGAATAGACAAAATTTCAGTATATTTAAATTCTGAAAATAATCCCCTCCACCTGAAAAGCATAAGCAATACACTTTAAATACCAGAACCAGCTGTTATACAGGAAAAAACAAAACTGTAGATACCCTAGATTTTCTTCGTTGTATACAGTAAATGACAAAATCATGCAGAAAATGGTGCAGAAAAATTCTAGTCAATAACTTAATCTGAGAATCAGACCTCAGCACGGAAAACTTTGGATCTTTATCTAAGTTTTAAAATAATTTCTCAGCACCACAGTTATTGCTTATAGAGTTGCCTCAGGATTCATCAATACCAAAACGTGTTTTCCCTGACTTTCAGGAACACATAAACAGGAACTTTCAGAAAATTGTAGAATAATCTTTGGGATGTTCCTTAAACTAGGACTTTCCTTAACCCTAAATTTTGTTGCCGCTAAACATTCTAAATCCATGTGATTCATTATATTTTAATTATTTTGCCCTAGTTCTTAAATTATTTTCAGTATTTTGAAATATGAAAAAAAAAAAAGCCACAGATGACATGGGTTGGGGGTTTCCAGGAACAGCCATGGGAGATTTAAACAGCCCTAGGGAGCGTCAGAGATCAGGAGCGTGGCAAACAGGGCATGGCATGTCAGCCAGGGGGTGATATGGCGCCTCAGTTCACGTGGCAGTTCACGCAGGGAGGGCTCTGCAGTCCCCTTGCAGAGCCACAGCCAAGGGAAGCGCTCCTGGTCTGTGACAAAATGGTGGGCACTCGCCCCAGAGCCGAAACCAGCGCTTCTGCAGAGAAGCCTGCAGAGAAAGCCCCTGCAATGGCTGATGACTCCACCAAGACTGAGCTGGCAATGAAGGAGACCTCAGTACAGGTGGTGCACTGCAGGCCCTTCTCCTGGTGTGAAGGTAAGTACCCGCACAATGTGCACACAAGTTGGTGATCTGTTACACCACGTGGCCAAGTTGCAGGAAACAGTCAAGAGGCTGCGTAGTATTACGCAGGAGCTGAGATGGAGATAGATTGGTGGTTTCAGAAACATGTTGCTGAAGAGGACACAGCTGGGAATGAGGCATCTCGGACCCTGGTGACCCACAAAAGAAGGACTCCACCTCAGTCTCCACCCTCCAGCATCACAACTAAAAAACAACATGAAGCCTTAACACCTGTAAGTACCTATGAACAAGGGGTGCAAAGTGTGTCCATACCATCACACAGTGAATACCATAAAAAGAAACGACAAGTGCTCATAGTGGGGGACTCCCTGCTAAAACGCACTGAGGTGCTCATCTGCTGACATGTTGTGGAATCAAGAAGAGGTATGCTGCCTTCTGGGATCTAAGATCAGAGACATTGCCAAGAGGGTGCCACAACTTGTCAAGAGCATAGACTATTATCCACTGCTCCTCTTTCATGTGGGGAGGAATGGTTCTCATGGGGGACTTCAACCACCCTGGTATTTGCTGGAAACACAGCACAGGTAGGCATGCACAGTCCAGGAGGTTGCTGCAGAGCATTGATGATAACTTTTTGACAAAGGTGGTGGAGGAGACAGCAAGGAGAGGAGTGCTGCTGGACCTGATACTAACAAACCAAGAAGGATTTGTTGGGGACATGAGGGCTGGGGGCAGCCTTGGCTGCAGTGACCATGAGATGGTGGAGATCAGGGTCCTGTGTGGAAGAAGCAGGGCAACAAGTAGGATTACAGTGCTAGACTTCAGGAAAGCTAACTTTGCTCTCTTCAAAGACCTGCTTGGAGGAATCCCATGCCTCTAGAAGGCAGGGGGGGCAAGAGAGCTGGTTAATATTCAAGAACCGCTTCCTCCAAGCTCAGGATCAATGCATCCCGATGAGGAAGAAGTCAAGCAAAGGAGGCAGGAGACCTCCATGGATGACCAAGGAGGTTGTAAAAAAACTCAAAGGGAAGAAGGAAGTTTACAGGATGTGGAAAAAAGGACTAGCTACTTGGGAGGAATGTAGGACTGTTGTCAGAACAGAAACACCTCCTTCAAGTTCAGGATCAATGCATCCCTAGGAGTAAGAAGACAAGCAAAGAAGGCAGGAGACATGCATGGGTGAGCAAGGAGCTTACAAAAAACTCAAATGGAAAAAGGAAACTTACAGGATGTGGAAAAAAGGACTGGCCACTTGGGAGGAACATACAAACATTGTCAGAGCATGCAGGGATGCAATGAGGAAGGCTAAGACCCACTTGGAATTGATTCTGGCAAGGGAGGTCAGGGACAACAGGAAGGGCATCTTCAGGTACATCAGCAGCCACAGGAAAACTAAGGAAAATGTGAGCCTGCTGCTGAATGAGGCAGGTGCCTTGATGATGGAGGATACAGAGAAGACAGAGTTACTGAATGCCTTCTTTGCTTCAGTCACACCGCTAAGGCTGGCTCTCAGGATTCCCAGTCCATGGAGGTAATAGAGAAAGCTTGGAGAAAGGAAGACTTTCCCTTGCTTGAAGAGGATTGGGTTAGAGACCACTTAGACAAACTGGACACCCACAAATCCACGGGTCTCAATGGGATGCAACCACAAGTGCTGAGGCAGCTGACAGATGTTATTGCTAAGCCACTCTCCATCATCTTTGAAAGGTCATGGAGAACAGGAAAGGTGTCTGAGGACTGGAGGAAAGCCAATGTCACTCCAGTCTTCAAAAAGGGCAAGAAGGAGGATCTGGGAAAGTACAGGCCCGCCAGCCCCACCTCCATCCCTGGAAAGGTGATGGAACAGCTTATTCTGTATGTTGTCTCTAAGCATGTGGAAGAAAAGAAGGCTATCAGGAGTAGTCAACATGGTTTCACCAAAGGGAAATCCTGCTTGACTAATCCGATAGCCTTCTATGATGGCATGGCTGGCTGGGTAGATGAGGGGAGAGCAGTGGATATTGTCTACCTTGACTTCAGCAAGGCTTTTGACACTGTCTCCCACAACACCCTCATAGGCAAGCTTAGGAAGTGTGGGTTGTACAAGTAGACAGTGAGGTGGATCAAGAACTGGCTGAATGGCAGAGCTCAGTGGGTTGTGATCAGTGACGCAGAATCTGTCAGGAGGCCTGTGACCAGCGGCGTTCCCCAGGGGTCGGTGCTGGGTCCAGCCCTGTTCAATATATTCATTAATGACCTGGATGAAGGGACAGAGTACCCTCAGCAAGTTTGCTGATGATACAAAGCTGTGAGGAGTGGCTGACTCACTGGAAAGCTGTGCTGCCTCTCAGCGTGACCTGAAATGGCTGGAGAGTTGAGCGGAGATGAACCTGACAAAGTTCAACAAGGGCAAGTGTAGGGTCCTGCACCTGGGGAGGAACAACCCCATGTGCCAGGACAGGTTGGGGGTTGACCTGCTGGAGAGCAGCTCTGCAGAGAAGGACCTGGGAGTGCTGGTGGACAACAGGCTCACCATGAGCCAGCAGTGTGCCCTTGCGGCCAGGAAGGCCAATGGCATCCTAGGGTGCATTAAGAAGAGTGTAGCCAGCAGGTCTAGGGAGGTGATCCTGCCACTGTACTCTGCCCTGGTGAGGCCACATCTGGAGTACTGTGTCCAGTTGTGGGCTCCCCAGTTTAAGAGAGACAGGGAACTACTGGAGAGAGTCCAGCGGAGGGCAACAAAGTTGATTAGGGGAGTGGAGCATCTCCCTTATGAGGAAAGGCTGAGAGACCTGCATCTGCTTAGCCTGGGGAACAGAAGACTGAGAGGAGATCTGATCAATGCTGATAAATATCTAAAGAGTGGGTGTTAAGAGTATGGGGCCAGACCCTTTTCAGTGGTGCCCAGTGACAGGACAAGGGGCAATGGGCACAAACTGGAACACAGGAAGTTCCACCTGATCATGAGGAGGAACTTCTTTCCTGTGTGGGTCACAGAGCCCTGGCACAGGCTGCCCAGAGAGGTTGTGGAGTCTCCTTCTCTGGAGATATTCAAAACCTGTCTGGACGCATTCCTGTGCAAACTGCTCTAGGAGCACCTGCTTTATGATCTCCAGAGGTTACTTCCAATCCCTACAAATCTGTGTTTCTGTGATTTTTTCCAGAAAAAGAAAGAAAAGCAACATAATTTAAGAATTGAGAGTTTCATACATCAGTGGCTTCCTTTTAATACTTCTATTAGTGTAATCTCAGCTATTGGCTTTGCACAAGACAGAAAATGAAAGCAATATAAATCTTCCTTTGGCTTCTAGTAGTTTCTCCCCCTGAAGTTAACGATGGGAGAACTACACCAACAGACTTTGCTTTGAGAGCTTATATTGAAATGGAAACTCTAAGACCTAATGTCTACAGTATTACGAGTCTAAATCACATTATTTGCAAGGATGGAAATGTAAGTAAAAGGTAAGAAAAGCATCTCTGCTAGTCATTTCAATGACCAAGATAAAGCCCACAGATTGGATGGGCATCCACTATGGTACTGCAAAAAAGGTGACATACTGTTCTTGATTCTTCATTGAATTTTGACTATCGCAAGCTAATATATTTGGGCTACCTTGTACTTTTTAACACACAGTCTTGCAAACAATGCTTAAAACTGCCTCACAAGCATGTTGTGTGAGTATTCCTCATTAAGCATATTTACTGTAGTAAATTGTTACAAAAAAACAAAAGCACTTTCGATCTCCCCAACTTTTGCTGGGAATTGCAAGGTATTATTACAGCACCATTGCCAACAGCTTTAAGGCATTGGCCCAGAAGGCTATACACATCTGCTCACTAACTGTGGCCATTCTCTCATTTATACTATAAGATACTTACCTAGCACCTCTGGAAATTTACCTCTTCTCCCAAAGGGTTATGGAGTTATGGGGATATTACTTTTCAAAATTAGAACTGAGTCAGCCTTTTCAGATGCTGTCAGCTACCTACAGAAATCGTCATACATGGTCTTTTTTTTTTGAAGAGTGAAGACACATTCTTCACAAATTAACTTCTAAATCTGAATCACCACCCTGAATTTTCCAGAAAGCATGAAATCAGCTCATGTCATCATCAGGGGAAAATATAAATTTTAAAGATTTTTATAAATTATGACAGTAGCTGCACAGCTTTCATTGAGGTTCTGTGTGCACACATTTTTGAAAAGTTTTGATTTTGAAAAGTTGCAAATAGATAAGCCTACGTTATGTTAGTCACAGGACCCCTAAAAGAACCAAAGTGGGAGATTTATCGGGAAAGTACAATGAGGCTGTTTTCTCTGTATCTTATTTGTTAGAAAAACATCTTTGCAGTAGATTATTATTAGATAATCATTAGATACACCATTATCACAGTGGAAATTACAGGGAAAAAAAGGATTTGTCCTATGAATTGAGAAGGATTGGTCCTGAAATATAACTTGTGCTTTTTTTTTCTAGAAAACTATGTATCTCTGCCTCAGTTTTTGTATCACTCTAGTCAAGGCACTTGGAGCATTTTTTCTGATATGTTAGTAAATACTTACTCTTTGTTCTTGTAGATGCCTTACCTGTTTCTTCAGCTTGAAAGACAAAGATGCTGAGCACTCATGATTGCGTCTGAGGTCAATAGCTCACCTCTGAACTTATTGCTGTGTCATGTGAGGTGAATTGAAAAAGATGGATCCTTGTGTCTCAGACAGAGCATTCAAGAGAAGTAGATGCTTTTGATGTTAATGTCTGTGAGCCTTTGAGACTACATCCATAAAATAGGAACAATATCCTGTCTGTGCCACAGAAATTTAGGAAAATGAATTCACTAATATTTAAGAAACAGAAATTTAGAATAAGTGCCAGTGATAATCCCTTGTTGAAATTAATGCTTGTCTTTGAAACAAAGTCCAGGTAGCACACAGTAAACAAGTCATAAGACCACACACACATTTAAAATATTTCAGGCAAAATACAGAACAGTAACTTCAAGCTGTTGCATACTAACTGAATCAGTCAAAGAAAACAGGATGTGCTTCTATATTTGGAGCTGGTATAAAAAAGAGATTAGGTTGGAATAAAAGTTCCTTATGTCATACCTAAATTAAGATTGCAAAGTAGTATTTTCTGTGTAATACTCTTTCAGTGTAGCTGTTTTCATACACACACAGCTCTACAGAAAGAAGATCACAGGAATGACACAGCATCCTTGGAAATAATACAAAAAGAACACTACTTTGAAGTCAAATCTATGAATAATTTGCAAAGTACTTTCTGATTGTGTGAACATAATCATGACACACTTATAAACGACATAAGACCAGCACAATTCAGAAAAGCAACAATCACTTCACTGGCATGGACAAAATGGTAATAAAATGCTGCTTCCTTCTGTGGACAGCAGAGAATAAACAGTTTTAATGAATAGCAATTTCAGCCATATCTCCTCAATGAGTGGATGGGGGTAGCATAAGACCAGCATTCTCTGTTCAATGAATTTTTATTGTCCTGGCAGTAAAGCGGATCCTTGATACAATCCTGAGCCACCATAAAATTACCCATAGTGGCAGAACAGAGTGTTGGCTTTGTCTTACCCGAAATCTCTTTTACCAGTTGTAAAGCACTAAGGATAACTTGTCTGAGAGCAGACGGATTAGCACAAACACAGTGGATTGTTTAATGGTTTCACTCCTTTTGTTAACTGGATTCTTTGACCTCAGCAACAAGACTTATCAAAAGACATCCACTCCATGCTTCCAAAGTCCTAGCTCTACATGCTTGTACCAGTGATAATTGGCTAACATTCACTCGTGCGCTAAGAAAGGTAAGTTCAGGCGTTGCCCTCTGAGGCTATGAGAAAAAGTTGATTAAAAAGGCAGTAAGCACGGCTGTGCCAACACTTCATTATTCTAGAATCACTTTCCTTTTCTTTTCCTAGAGTCTTTATTTTGAAGATTAATCCCTAAAATAGATCACCAATTCATGGTAATATCAGAAGCTAATGCACCACCACTTCTGTTAAACCACAGTGTGTTGGACATCATAATGTTTCCGCCTTTGAAAATATCAGACGAATGAATTTACTGCGGTTTAAAAATAGATGGCTTGCTTTATTTCATATTAAAGCATGATTAAGCATGAATTCTAGGTTCTTCACTTCCACATTCTTTTCTTCAAAAACATCAGAGAATTAGCTGCTAGACAGACATGAAATCCTTCATATCTGAGATAAATATCTTCCAGATATAGAAGAGTGAAAACATATTTTTCATAAAACTGTTTTCCCTGTGTTTTATATTCCTTAGCGTATTTTATAAAACTATTATTTTCAAAACATTATTTATTTGTTACATAACCTGTTAATTTAAGTTTACTCATTCACATTTAAAAAATAAGCTCCCTTTGCATTTGCAAATCAAACAATGGTAGCAAATTAGACTGTCAAAATTCTGAAAGAGAACGATTTTCATTAGGAAGCAAAAAATGAATCTGTGTTTTGAAAAAGTCTGTCCATTATTTTATAAAACCTCATATGCATTTGACACCCATCCTATGAACAAGTCATTGACATGGAATTTCTAATATTTTTAGCGTAACATTTTTACGTAGCAAATCTTATTTTGTAACTTTCCATAAATTGATGGAGCAGAATGAAAGACCTGTCATAAAAATCTGTATTTCTGCAAGCATTTCCCATGAAATATTTTATAATAATAGAAGATTCCTACCGGGTCTTCTGTTTTGTGGTTATTCAGCAAGTCAGATAGGAAATCATCATGAAGACTGTCTCTCCGAATCAATGTAAATTCACGTAGGAAAACTGCTCCTTGATTTTGGTCTCCACAAACCTAGAAGGAAAACATATTAGGAAAAGAACAATTTAATTCTGTTATAGAAACAATCATAATATCCAGATAAATCAGACTGGAACATTAAAATATCCATTAATGGTCCTTTACCCTCCATTACTACACTCACTCTAACCAATGAGCATTGCCATTAATGAAAACAGAAAGACATGCATTTAACAAAAGTCAGGAAGTTAATGAAAAACTGACATTTACATGAGATTGTGTTGTAAAATGATTTTCTATGTTGTTATTTAGAGTGATGGTACATAAGGGAGTTAACAGTTATAACCTCTTGTAAAATGAGTTAATATTTAGAGTGTATTTCTACTTTTTGACTAGCAAAGATTGTATACAAGTACTTTGATTAGGAAATTTAAATATGCACATGCATTCGAAATCATTTCAACTAACTTTACATCTATTATTTTCAAGTTCAAGAAGATATAAAAGTCACTTGAGAAAGAGTTTCTTTCTTCAGTAAGTGTCTAACCATTACCTATCAAAATGTCCTAGGTACTATGCCATTGTTATAGTTTTTGGAAATAAATATTGAAAACAAATCCACTCTTTCTTCATGCTCCCACATTCTTTTTTTCTTTGGTTATCTAAGCCAAAGAAGGATTTTTTTTTTTTTTAGGTATTTAGGTATTTAAAATATAAAGTAAATTGTACATGTTGGAAACAGGTGAAATGTCAGGGAGGGTTTTTTACATATTAATGGAATCCACTGCTTTTCATTAGACTGACTACAGGTGAAATATCCACAAAGGTTGTTAAAAACTAGAAATATGGAGTGTATTATCAACTGGAAATCTAGTAGATTTTTCATTTTTCAGCAGCACTTCACAACATATTTTGAAGGTAACTCAGCTTGAGAGAATAGTAAGTTTTATGAAAATGGCTAAGAATATTTTGTATTTTAGTATTTGACAACAGAGGCTACAACTTTAGTATGAATTAGGTAAGTGTAATAATAATTAATAGTTTATTTATATAAGATACTGATTTATCTTCCTATAAAGGTATGTGAGATACATATGCAGGGTAATTGCAGAGTCTGCAGTTTCTGGTTAACTTTTTCTGTTCCTCCATCTGAAGAACAAGATACTATAATCAGGAATGGTAGATATGGTATTGCCTCATGTATTTAAGATAAGCACAGGTCTTATGAACAGACTGTGGTTATTACTCACAAGTGCTGTATTACTAAATTTATTTTACAAAGAAGACAGTCCATACTCTGCTGCTTTTATTATGACTATTTCTTGTATCCATCCTTCTACGTAGCCTGATACCACAGTTATCCTGGCTATACTTCTCCTAGCTAATATGTTCACAGAAAAAGAGGGGCCTGGGGGTACTATGAGTATGATACGTAGTGTCCAGGGGGAGGATGAAGTATAGATTTGCCTTCCCACTCCCTAGAAGTGAGTTGGTATTGTTGCTTGAGAGGAGGCAGGCCTCCCTGTCAGCTGGGAAGTGAGATCAGAGAAGCTGCAAAGCTAGTACAGCTATAATGGAGTGCCTAGAAGGAGATGAGCTAATAAAATTAAAATGGGGGATGGAAATATCTTAGTATGAAGTGCGTAATGGGAAGAAGTAACAGTTCGTGGATCCAAACCTTGTGCTGGTTAACACGGCTCTTTTTTTTTTGTGTAAGCCTCTCATCTCTAGTAGTAAAATAGAGGGCATCTAATTAATTTTGTTACTTTGAGGTACTCTGATGTAAATTTTAAGTTTAAAAAGAAAATAAAAGAACACTTTCCATAAAAGGGACAGTTTTACATCTGTGGGGTTTTAAAGCTTGTACTTAGCTTCCCATCTCTGGATAATGTTGAGAGATACACTGGTACTGGGTCCAGTCCTGTTCAACGTATTCATCAATGACCTGGATGAGGGGACAGAGAACACCCTCAGCAAGTTTGCTGATGGTACAAAGCTGTGGGGAGCGGCTGACTCACCAGAAGGCTGTGCTGCCATTCAGCGTGACCTGGACAGGCTGGAGAGTTGGGTGGAGAGGAATCTCATGAAGTTCAACAAGGGCAAGTGTAGGGTCCTGCACCTGGGGAGGAACAACCCCATGCACCAGGACAGGTTGGGGGCTGACCTGATGGAGAGCAGCTCTGTGGAGAAGGACCTGGGAGTGCTGGTCGACACCAGGTTCACCATGAGCCGGGAACATGCCGCTGTGGCCAGGAAGGCCAGTGGTACCCTGAGGTGCATTAAGAAGAGTGTGGCCAGCAGGTCGAGGGAGGTCATCCTTCCCCCTCTACTCTGCTCTGGTAAGGCCACATCTGGAGTGCTGTGTCCAGTTCTGGGCTCCCCAGTACAAGAGAGACAGGGAACAACTGGAAGAGAGTCCAGCACAGGGCAACAAAGACGGTGAGGAAAGTGGACCAACTCTCTTATGAGGAAAGGCTGAGAGACCTGCATCTGCTTAGCCTGGAAAAGAGAAGACTGAGAGGGGATCTGGTAAATGCTGATAAATATCTAAAGAGTGGGTGTTAAGAGTATGGGGCCAGACCCTTTTCAGTGGCGCCCAGCGACAGGACAAGGGGCAATGGGCACAAACTGGAACACAGGCACTTCCACCGGAACATGAGGGAGAACTTCTTTCCTGTGTGGGTCACAGAGCCCTGGCACAGGCTGCCCAGAGAGGTTGTGGAGTCTCCTTCTCTGGAGATATTCAAAACCTGTCTGGACGCATTCTTGTGCAAACTGCTCTAGGAGCACCTGCTTTAGCAGGAGGGTTGGTCTACATGATCTGCAGAGGTCCCTTCCAACCCCTACCATTCTGTGATTCTGAAAAGAAAAATAAACCCTGCTAGTGATGCATATTCTTCTTGTAATAAAAATTATAGGGTAATTATTATCTTACAAATAAAAATGTACTTGAAATAGCTCAGCTTTCATAAAGACGTTTCATCCCAGGAGTGGCAAAAAATGTTGAACAATGGAAGTTATTTCAATAAAGGAAATATGTAGTTTTATTTTACTCTTAAGTAACAGCCTCTTCTTGTGATTTTAAGCACTTACGGTCAAAAAATATAATGATAAAATTATGATGAATTAAGTTTTCTGACAATGTTTTGCTTCTAATTTGAGAAGCCAAACTACAAACAGTGTAGAAAAGTCCTCCCTCAGTAATGACTTATCTTCGTACCTCACTTATTTTGCCCCTATACAAATAAAGCAAAATCTTTTCCTTATAAGAGCACTCAGCTTCCTGTTATTACAATTTCTAAATGGTTTTCAAAAAGTAACCAAACCTACTGAAGTACTATTATCTTCCTAAATTTTCAATAGTTAAAATAAAGACTTCATAAAGAATGTACTTGCAATAATATCAATAAAGTACAGATAGCCTTTAAAACTTAACTATTTACCATATCAAGATTAATTCTTTAACTGCTGATAATTACATGTGAGGTAAGTAGATGCAAGAGGCACTACTCAGAAAGGATAGACCAAGAGAGCTGAAAAAAGACATTTGGAAACTGAGGATGAAGGAAGAAGATGAGAAATAAAAACCAAGAAAAGCAGTAATAAAAGCATTAACTTTTTTTACTCAGCAAGTCTGAATAATAAAGTCTTGAAAAAAAAAAAAGGAGAGAACTGAAAAGCATGCAGTCATCTAAAAAAGGTTGTTCTCTTCTTGATTTACATCATACACTTTTCTGCTTTGAGCAGTAGTTCCTTTTGGGTTCACTGTAATTTATACATCTGCTGATGAAACTTAGTCCTAGTAGAGTATGGCCATCCTTACTGAGAGAGCTGGAATCAATCTGTTTAAGATGAGTGTCAGTAAATTGGATTAATATCCGGAACGACTGTTTTCCATTTTTCAAGTTCCTTAAAGTCTTGGCTATGTACATATCACCATTTCATTCTCTCAGTAAACCTATTATCATTCTAACACAGCCAGCACATCTTTCCTCTCTGTTCCTTCAGTTTATTACGATCAGATGAGCTCAGAAACCAGCCTCCAAAAATAAGGCAACTGAATCCTTCTTAAGTAGTGAGCAAACCAAATGAAGAAAGAGTGGCCTGGCAGAAATCTGGCCCTTAGCAGCAGCAATAATCTGCAGCAATGTGCAGCTTTTCAAGAACCTGCAAACAACATTGGAAATGACGTTTCACTAATGCATACATGAAGACAACAGCATAGCACCAAAGTTTCTGAGCATGAGGAAGCCATCTGGGTATTCAGATGCCCAACCGACACTACAAAGGAGACACTTATGAAACTGAGGTGAGATAAAATTTCAGCAGATGTCTAAGCAATAGTGTTTTTCTCATTTTATCTCAGTTCCTCTCTCTCCTAGGTCAGTGTAAAAGAAAGGGTTGCTCCATTAGATCCAGTGGTGTGAGTCCATGGGGCAGTAATCTTTGAGAAGCCAGGCAGAAAAATGCAGAATTAGAAAATAAAAGACCTAATGCAAACCAGAGGGTGGAAGGATGTATCCCAGTCAACAGTCTGTTTTCTTGCACATGAGTACTGTTCCACTGCTGTGGAAGTAGCATCATTAATTTTGCTGTGACCAGCAATAAAGTAAACTACTAATAATTCTTTATTAGTAAGGTGTAATAGTGATACTTTGCTGAATTCAAGAGGCACAGAAATAACAATACAGGCCAGGAATCTGGTGCAAATAATCATGGTACCTTCACTAGCACCTTTCTCAGCACAGAGGCTGAGAAATTCCAAAGTATCTCACTCACAAAGCAGAAATATCAAATGTGGCCTCAAATGTTTATAATTAACTGTTTGGGAACATCCCAGGAGTAGTTTCAAGGCAACAGTTGCTCAGTTACAGCTTTTGTTATTTTGGCCATTCAAAGCCCAAAGCACCCAGAAAATTATTACTAACATCAAAACTTGAGGCAAAAAAATATGTACTGGTTAATTAAAAATTATTCTTCTGACAAAATTATTTTAATAATCAGGTTCTTTAAACCTCCTGTTTTTTTCAAGAGGCCTAGAGTGTCCTGACAATGATAAGAAGGATTACTTTTCCCTATTAATATTATTCTTAGGCATGAATCTCTTGGATTTTGTGACAGAAGCAAAATAGAATATGAAGCATATGACTGAAATTAAGGTATTAAATACCAGAAAGGTAGCAGTGACATTTATAGTGAGGGATGAGGAACGCAGGCTTTGAACAAGCCAAGTTAAACCCTTTTTGGTTTAAACTCCACTCTAAAGAGCATAGCAACTTGCACATGTATTTCAACTCCGAATTACTCTCAGTAAGAGCTAACAACAACATTCCACCTTATTGCCTGGACACATCCAAGTCAGAGAGTGCCACACTTTTATATGGGTGACAAGAGCTTTAATGTGTCCCTCAACACTGCAAGACACAGTCATGTAAGAAGGAAAGGCATCCTAGAAGACTCAGAGATGTGTCTAAGCAGCTGCCAGCTGCAAAATGAATTTGATTAGGACCACTGGTGCCTCAAGCAAATCTTTAACAAAATCTCACAGAGAGTTCTGAAATAAGAAAATTATTATCATTGCCTTTAATCTTCCATGGTTTCATGTTGCAGTTTTGATCCAAATTTTCTTTTTATTTACTCTCCAAAATGGAATTAGGATGGGTAGAGAGAGGTACAAGAGAAGTACCAGGTCCCAAATTGAGAAGAAATTACAGTCTGACTCCAAATCTGAATTCTGAAAACTGTTTGTCTTTACCAAAGTCCACGTAAGAACTGAAAATAAGCAGAGATTTTACAGCCTAATTCTGCCACTGTTAATCATTCTGAACACTCTTCATTCCTCTGTGAAGAGTCAGAAAGCTATGCGTAATTGAAAATCTATTCTGTATGTTTCCTTCTGGGAATTTCTTGGGTATGAGCACGCTATGTTTTTCAGAGGAATACATGCAAAAGGGGATACTACCCTATTTAATTAAGGACATCACTCTCCAAATTCTATGTTTCTGTATTACACATTAATTGCACATTACACATTAAAGTCTTTCAGAAATGTTTAAAATTTTCCAAACAGATTTTCTAGGTCTCACAGGGAAATATGCAGGCCCAGGTAATCAGAAAGGCTGTGTCAATGCATTTGTAGTAAGGCTGACAATTTGAAGCCTTTACTGTCATGAAGTTAGCTCTTGCTTTAAACAAAAGACTAGAAGAATCCATGCCTAATATGAATTGAGAGATAAGGTAGACTCCAAAACAAGAAATTCTGATTTTTAGGCAGAGGCAGCAATACCTCCAGCTTAGATTTTTCTTTCTCTTTTAGCATTTGTTTTGACAGATTGAACTAGAGCTGTGAAGATAACTTTTCTCCCCATGAAAACTCCCTTGCCTTCTATAAAACTTGGTTCTGTTTGGATTCAGTCCAAGTAAATAGGTTTCTTACCAAAACAACAACAAGAACAAAACCAAAAAGCTTTTTTCTTTTTTCATTTTTGTCAAGTAAGGCAAGATGATTTGTTTCATTTCTAGGCCACTGTAATAAAACTAAAGGAAATTGTGGGCTATTGTAATAAGTCTGCCACAAGTGATGAGGGTAAGTGACCCCACAGTCCAATGACAAACGTGCTCATGTGCATGTAGATATCTTTCACATGAGCATCTCCGTTGCTGACATGCTGGACAGTCACCTGCAGGAGTGGTATCACCACACAGAAAATCTCTAACACTACATGAGAAGGCAGGAGAAAACTCAGGTGATTGTACACTCAAGAAGTCACAGCAAGTAGAAAGCTTGTAAGAAAGTAGTCAGATTCTCAGGATGTTCTCTGTGTTTTCCTCTTACCTTCAACACTTTGTTACCCTTGGAAGAAGTTCAGCATCTCTACTGAATGCAGAAGAGACTGTTCCAGGTCTAAGCTAACCTCTATCAGCAGGATATCTTCTATCTTTCCTATTAGCCTCCTTTGAAGAGGAGTTCTCTTTGTTCATGCAGAATTTTTATGAAGGTAACCTTTAGAGGTTACATTCCCAGCTTTCCTTGACATGGATAGTTAGTAGCTATTTCTTGCCTTACAACCCTTACATTTTACAGCTTGGGTTCTCAGCTTGTTAACTTTTTTTTTTTAAATGGAAGAAAGGGTTGTCTAGATTTACAAATTAAATAAATCCTAAGATAGCATTTCTCACTACTGCAGTATCTTTTTTGACGCCTCAAAATATGATTACATGTCCTGAGAAGGATAAGTTATATGACAGAAACAAACAAATAAAAAAACATTTTTACCCCTGTGAAAAATTTTTCTTGAGACCTGAATATCAAAAATATTGCTTTCTGATCCCAGTCTTTCCAAACAGTGATGATATTATTGTTTCTGAATTAACAGTCTGTCTCTTAGGAAACTGGCTACTGTTTGTAGTGGTTTTGTAGCTTTAGAATTTTTAAAGAGAGAAGGAGGTTCTTATTTGGCTTCTCTGAAGGTACTCACAAAGTAACTCAAAATACAAACCCAAATACTAATTTATTTCCCAAGGGAATGTTTTATTCAACAGTGAAATTTTCCCACCAGAAATCTTTTTGCTTGTCTTGAAATATATTTAATCTTTTTTTTCTTTCCTCCCTGCCTTTCCACAGAGACTGAATTCATTATCTTAATGGTAATGCCCTGACTTCTTTTAAAGCTCTGTGAAGGAAATGTGGCTTTGTGCTAATTATTTTCAGTTCTTAAACAGCCACAATTGAAGAGTCTGTTTAATGTATTCATTGAAAGAATTATTTAAGCTCCATTTCAGCCTCTCATTATAAATGAACAAAAGAAACAAAAAGTGATTTGCACTCAAGAATTACAGCATGAAGTGTCCTTCAAACAAAACCACCAGCTACTAACATCTTGGACAGACATTAGCAATGATGGGGATAAATTTGTAAAGCATGCACACGCCTACACTTGACCCACAGTGTACCAACAAGGGAGAAAGCCAATATGGCCCCATTAAATGGAGTGGCAAAAATGCAGAATGCATAAAACCACAGCAATTCTCCCGCTGCCAAGCAACCTTGGCCAAAAAAAGGCGGTGGGAGGGGGGAAATGGAGAAACAACAAGAAAAAAAGTGGAAAAAAGAAGAGGACACTCTGGGGAAAAAAACCTGAAGCCACATAGAAGCAAACAAATCAAAGTTACACAATTCCTTTTAAATCCTGCTGATTAGGACCTTCTGTCTAGCTGTAGTTAACACAAAATATACAGACGTTAGAAAGCTTCATGAACAACAGCTAGAATTATATTTGAGAATATTATCTAGTTTCTCATTTACCGGATACACAAGAGATATTTAGATGAGTATGACTTATGTTCCTCAAGCAAGTTATTTTCAAAAAAAAAAACCAAACCCTACTGTGGTTTGAGCAAGATTGTGTCTGAATTCAAGCCAAATTTGCTTTCCAAAACATGCCAAACAAATACTGCTGTTCAAAATACCTGAAAGCATACAAATGAATTGCTATGTGACACACAATTAAATGAAACCAAAACAGTTTGGAGAACTCATTTTCTACCACTTGTTTTGTTGCCTGCAAGCTTCAGTTTGTTCACTGATCAATGCAACTTGTTGCTGACCTGCAGTATCCTCCTAAAGGCCAGAATAGACAACCAACCACACCAACTTGCATGAACGAATAATCATCTGGGATTAGTAAGATCAGCTATCTTCAAATGTTATGTAATCAACAGTACCTGATTTCAAATTATTATTAGCATGAAAGAAAGCAGAAAACAAAACTCACCATTGTTTTGCAACATATATCATAATTATCTGTCCTTGCACTGTCATCACTTATTGCACTTTGTATTTTTGTATGTCTTAGAAAAAATGCTACTAATACAATTTTCCTGTAGTAAGGAAATAACAAATCAGAAATGTGCAGCTGGGAAAATAATTAAATTGGATAACCTAATTTAATTTGAAGATCAAATAATTTAAAGAACTCACTGTTGTTCTTTGTTGAACACCATTGCTCAGCGGAACTACAGAATGCTCTACGGTTCCTTCCTCAATTTTGACCAAGTTTTGGAAGAGAAAACTGGCAAGTTCTCCAGAATCATTTCATCAGCCTTCCTGGGCACTCTGAGTACAATATTTTCCTCATGAAAATAAAATTTCACAATGACAATGGTTACATTTTCTTCAATACTTGAATCTCGTGCTTTTGTGACCCAAGACCAATGAACACCAAAGAACTTTTCAGCAAAGGATTCAAACTACTCTTTCTGCTTTTTTTTAATGTTAAACTTTATTATGTTACAGAATAATGAACTTTGTGGAAAATTCATTGAGCTGATATTATGGACTCCGGCTCAAACCCTAGTTAGACAGGTTTCAAGTAGTGATGGTGTAATGTCCTGTTTATTTTATTGTAGCTCTATCATACTAATGCAAAATAAGGCAATTATCACAACATAATTATTCACAAGGTGGGAATTTTTATACAAACCATAGTGTGTTCATTACAGTCTTTTCATGTTGTTGGGCCTCTAACCATCTTTCTGCTTTATTAGGGACTAGAACTTCAGGAATGTCCTGGAGTCCTGTATTCATTACACCTATGCTGTTTTCTGCTAACCAAATTATACAGTATTTACAGCAAGCTAGATACTTCAAATAGCCAACATAGATATTAGAAAATGGTAGTAACACTATCTTCATGACCTGCAATTCAATCAGAATTCTTTATTATAAAGCATGGCAAATTCTATTCAGTCCAGGTGAATACAGGGGGTTTTTGGCTGGGTAGCTAAACTACCATTGTTTTCATCAACACAATGATTGGCTTTGTTTGTATATTGTGATCAGATTCATAGGCTTTTGTTACAGCTTGCACAATAATTAAATAGAAACCAGGAGTTTCTCATCTTTGTGAAATATGAAGACATCCGGTAAGAAAAGTATCAGAATCAATAGCTTCATGGCATGAGATTTTTGTGTAAATATTTCCACTGTGATTGTCCTTATATTAGAAGACTTGATTCACAGACTCTGAGGAATCTTTTTCTTCATATTGGATTTTATGTCCTATATTTTAGTTTAAAAATACATTTGATGAGATTTGTAATGCTTACTGCCAATGGTAAGACTGGTTTTAATAATTTTAGAGTCCTCTTAATTCTGAACAGTATGTGGATATAAGAGTTGAGATTTTTTTTATTTCCTTGGGGGGGGGGGGGAGGGGAAAGAAGCTTTATCTTTATAGGTTGGAGGTTTCCTTTTTTATCTCTCCATATTTAGTATACCAAACCTTTGTCACATGTGTTATCAATGAAGTCAGTTGGGTCAGATCTTGCAATCAGAATTTCTAACTTCCCTCAGATCTTTATGCTCTAAATAAGGAGCTGAATGATTTCTGGAGATGATGATAGCAGGGCTGGGTATTTGACACAAACTAGCAAGTAACAGACCAGATATCCAGCTGGAGTAAATTAGCACAGCTTCATTTAAGCTATTGATTTACAACAGCTGAAGAATGATACCTGCTTTAACAAAAATACTTTTTTTTTATAACCACAGCAGGACTTCCTAACCATTTGTTCATCTTTCCATATGTCTTTCTGGCTGTACTGTTTAGCAAGATACTATGTCTCTAATTCAATTTTCAGAAAATTAGAGTCTCTGTTGCCCAAGTGCAGTGGGCAGTGATGCAGCAGCTGCCCGATGCTGTCAGCTGGTGTATCCAGCCACAGAGCATCTTCCCCACACCCGTCCCAGCTCATAATAAATCCCACTGCCTCTCCTGAGCACAACTAAGGTCACCTTTACCACTCGTATTACAGGGTGCCTCCCTATCTGAGCATATAACAGAGTACCGCTTTTACACTGTGTTGTGTTCCTACAGTCAGTAACAAGAGAATTTCCTAGAACATGAGTCATACACCATTTATGGCAGAGTTATTGAAGCTTGTTTTGTGCTAGATACACCTCTCAGTCTCATCAGATGATGTTTCACAACATTTTCAGAGTTTCATAGTATTGAAGGCCAGAGTCCACATCCATTATCAGGCTATACAGTTTCAGACATACAATTCCTGCATTAAAAAATCAATGTATTCTGCATTACTCATCAATGACTTTTGGATGAAGGAAAACACATCTTTTAAAAGAAGCATCCAGTCTTAGAATGCATGTCATCACTTGATGATTAGGGAGGATGAAATAATATCCTGTTCTAGCATAAGTACATTGTACAAGAGGGTCATTACACCTGAATTCCCTCCTAAAATGCTTTTCAGTGCAGTTTGTCATATCTTTCTGTTTAAAACATGGTACAGCTTAACTACAAAGCAATTGTGATACATGCAAGTGTCCTGGTTTCAGCTGGAATAGAATTAATTTTCTTCTTAGTAGCTGGTATAGCACTGTGGTTTGGATTTAGTATGAGAACAATGTTGATAAGTCGCTGATGTTATAGCTGTTGCTAAGCAGTGCTTACACTAGTCAAGGACTTTTAAGCTTCTCACACCCTACCAGTAAGAAGCTGTGAGGGGGCACAGCCAGGATAGCTGACCCAAAATGGCCAAAGTCTGGGTCATAAGATGTCATGCTCAGTATATAAACTGGAGGAGTTGGCCAGGGTGGAGTTGTGGCTCAGGAACTAGCTGAACATCAGTCAGCGTGTGGTGACTAATTGTGCTGTGCATCACTTGTTCTGTATATTCTTTTATGACTATTACTACTATAATCATCATCATCATCTTCCTTTTCTGTCCTATTAAACCATCTTTATCTCAATCCACGAGTTTTACTTTTTTTTCTGATTCTCTCCCCTATCCCACTGTGGTGGGTGGGAGTGAGCAAACAACTGTGTAATTTTTTTAGCTGCCTGCTGAGATAAACCACAACAGCAAGTGAAAGAAATACCAACTATAGAAGATATAAGATCCAGCAGCTACTCAGAGCTGCTAGAAGATTACTGCATGTATTTAAGGTTGAGGCATAGACAGAGGCAGAATCCAGTAGCCAAGAATCTGCAGGGAGGCAGACAGAGCAGAGAACCAAACAGCCTCTCAGAAAGCTCCCAAATGCCTGACATGAGGCTGCTCTGAGGGCCTGCTTGGCTTCAGGGAATTTGAAATGGACTCTTTCCCAGCCTGAAGCTACTGGCATTGATATAGCATCCATGTAAACCAGGAAAATTTATCCTCTCTGTTCAGGGCTTGGTTTGTATTCCAGAGTAAAATACCTGACCTGGGATTCTACGAGATAATTTTTACTTTGAACTCTTTCCTGTTTATCACAATGCAGAGTAAAAACCAGCACTCCTTGCAGGAATTAACTCTAAAAAAAACAAAAGATGCACAGAAGTTTCCAGATAAAAAGCCCAGAACACATCAAAAATCCAGACTGAAAGAATCTTCCAGTTGATCTAAACTTCTTGATAGCTTTCCCTAGCAGTCCTTACTGCTGCACTTTTTAGATAAACCACTTTCTTAATATGTTAATTCTGGGGTTTTTACTAGTTTAAGGGAATATCTGACTAGTATGCAAGTAAATGAGCATCTTGCCAAACGGAGTGTCTCATTTCATGAATACTGGTTGCCTATCGACTCAAAATTCAGATGTCACTGTCCAATCCTCCAAGCTGCCCAGAAGATGTACAGCTGAAACAGGGTGGTGTTGTGATCACACTCACCAAAGATAACTGAGCTGTGAAACTTGTTAGCAAAGGATGAACTGAATATTGAAATTGAAATAGATTAGGACAGAACCAGACGTGTAAGTTAATATGAAAAGTGTACAGGGTTATCACAGCGAATGACAACATACAATGGAATGTGTAGTACCTGTCAGGGTTCAGGGAACAGGAATATCAGAGACATCTACATGTTCTGTGGGAAGACAACAGACATGTTGTGAGCAATCCAGACCTGATTGACTTAGAGGCCACGTGGCTCTAAGTCAGATGTAAACACAGAAGCAGAGAGGGCTGACGAAGGTGCATGTGCTGCGCATGCTCAGCATTGAGCAACCAATCATGTAGAGGCACATGCGTGCACAGCTGTTGGCAATGAGCTTGCTCAATCAGGTGGAACTCGGTATAAAAGACGAGCCATTGGGGAATAAGAGGAGCATTTGCTTGATCACACGGATCAGATAGCGTGTCCGGGAACCTGCGTGTGGCAATGTTCCATTTGAAAAAGGCAGATTGTACTATGTCTGCTCACTGTGTCTGCACTTTTGACTGAAGTCACTAATTTCCCAAGCTGGATATGTACTACCAGGAGCACATGAACACTAGTCTGATTGAGGATGTTGGTGCTAGTGTACTAGAACACAAGTTTTTGATGATATCTTATATTCCTGTTGCAATACATTCTAGGGAATTTATTGTGTATTTTCCTAAATTAGAACTTATTATACCTATATCATCTATTGACTGGACCTTGTTTCACATAAAAGTGAGGTATTTCCTAAAAGAAATTGATTTGTCTCTCCACAACCACGTGGTACATCAACAAGAAGTTCTGAACATGAAGCAGATAATTTTGGGGGTTTTGATCTGTAAGTATTACAGTTATATTAGCAAAACAAGGAAACAGAAACTAGTCTGACTTTATTCAGAAACAGGTTTTTATATTGAATATCTTCACTTAAGCAAGCAATGAAGTAATGTATTCATGTTCTTTGGCAGGAAGGTCTGGAAGACTCCATTACTGAATAGAAGTGGATAAAGCCATGAAGTTAAAAGTTCCTGGATTTTCAAATTTTAGTTTTAAGCTGAAAGAACGTCGTCTATTAACAGGCACAGTACATTCTTTTCCGTATTTGTTTATTCACACTCAGCTGTAGATCTCCTGAAGATAGTTATCAAATAACTTAATTATTATAGAAACATAACAAAACTCAGTGCCGATTTGTAGGAGAATATCTGGCACAAATAATAGTATACAAAACATGACATTGCCTCCTGTCCAGAAGCCCAGATCCAGGCCATTATAAGGAGTGAAGGAAATATTATCTCTCTCAAATCTCCAACAGAGTCCATAGAGTCCCAGTATATTCCAAGAAAGGTTGGAAACAAAACCGAGGTACTGTTTCAACAGCTGTGAAACAGCCATCATGATAAAAAGAACAAAAATGTCTTTAAATGTCACATGCTTTATACCACTGGATTTAATCATGCCAAGCCAACATGATCCTGGAAGACCCCATGAAGCTACAGTTTCCAAGAAACAATGTAGGAATCTATTTTTTATTAACAATCAGTAAGATTATTTCAAACTAATTTTAGAGTCTGTTGACAGGCTGAAATATGATTTATCACCTGCCCTGATACCTCTGGTGGCAAAGCAAACCCTCTGAGCTGAACATACTTTTTCCTACACAGCCTGTGATTCTTCTCACATCTCAAGAATCGAAACAGGACTGTGTTTTCTGGCTCCCACGAGACAGTTTCTTACACCCTTCTCTAAGGAGAAAACTGTTAGGGGCATCTTGAATGTCTGCAGCCCACAGAAAACTGAAATTTTTCCCAAAGAACTTTAGGAATATCTCCTGTAGTGATTTCATTCACAGGCGCATCTTGATGAAAGACTTTAAATTCCATGCAAATAATTCCTGGGATAAAGAAATGTTGTGCTATTATGTTTAGGCTCCAAAAAAAGAGGCAGCTGACACTATGAATGGCAATGAAAAATTTTGTAAGAGCTAATATACTCCAAATCTTCAAGCTCCAAATTGAGACACAATGCATAATAGCTGCCAAAGAGCTCTCACTACTTCCTTAGTCTAATGCCACTATCATCCATCTCCTTGGCACTCTGGTAACACACAGCAGCAAGGAAAGCAGGAAAAATGAACGCTCACACAATGGTAGTGGAAATGATGGATGAGAACACATGGATAAGCGATTCCCACAGGAACTGAGAAGCTTACTCTTCTTCTGGTTTCAGAATCCAGAACTTTTGAAACAGGTCAGAAGTCAGAAAATACAATGAATTCAAACTTGCTACTGCAAGTATCTAAGAAACTACCGGTACAGTTATACAATTTACAAAAACAAGAAAGATAAATAGCATCCATGTACTCAGAAAAGCAGTATTCACTGTATGACATAAGTGCCATATATTGAGAGAATAAGAAAAAAGAGGGACAGGAAGGCAGTAAAAGGAAGTATACATAGTATTATTAGATGATATTATTACAGTCAATAGATTTTGAAAAAAAAGAATACAAGGTGCATCACACTGAATTAAATGTAACAGTGTATTTCAGTGGTAGAAAATGAATGACAGGTAGCGCTAATCAAAAATTCTGATTCATTATCTTGATGACATAGGAAAAAAGTCCTTTAAAATTCTAATACACCACTGTTTTTCTCATTTTGCCTGAAAGCTATGCACAACATTATTTAAAAATATATCTCTTTATGCTTTGTTGCTGATTTCCCAGTTTGAAATCTTACTTTTTTACGTGTTTATGGCTTCTTCTTTGTCAGTAAACTGAAGAGAAACAAAGCCATCTGCCACGAGGTACACACAGCTGCCTCCCACCCAAACTGCTAAAAATATCTTTAATTAATATTCTGTGCAAATGCTTATCATAAAAGCTGTAGATAAAGCACAGAGTACGCAGAGAATTTACAAGAGACCACTTACTAAGTTCAATATTGCTCCCAGTTTTTACTCATCTGTTCATTTAATAGAAGAACCATTTTTTTCCCCCCTTAATGAAACCCAGTGCAAAACTTCATTTATATGAAAGTTAGTGACTGGCTCAAAGAATTGATAAAAATTTCAGTTTTACATTGTCTATTCAAATGCAGTTGTCTGGTAGTTATAACAGCTGAGCAAACACTCAAAATATGTTCCCTAAAATAAATTATGTCAATTTGATTTTATGTCCTCACCATCTTGTTCATCCTAACTCCACTAGCATTCATAGTGGTGCTTTATTGTTGTTTAAAGTTAACTAAGAAAACCCTTTCTCTAAACTTCCAGGGGTCGTGTAGAAACCTTTGCATTCTTCTTCCAATAAGATCAACTTAGTTTTAACAATCTGTTAAAAATCTTTAACAATCTATAAATATAGATCAGTCAAACCTTAAAATCAGTCTTGTTCCTCAATACATTATACATCAGTAAATCAAGAGACAGAATCACCAAGCATGAGACTCCATGGTGACACAGGGAACAATATAAAACTGGATGACATTCTATGAACAGATCTGCTTATGGATAACCTGCAAACAAACAGCTAAACAGATTTAGTGAATAATTCACTGCACAAAAACTTGCTCAGTAACAACAGTTTCTAAAATACACACACAGCTTGTGTAAAACAAAATATTTGTCTCACTGCAGTTTCTGAAAAACAGGGGTACTGATCGTAAAAATTACTTTCATGTTTGGTTTACTGTTGAGTAAGACTGAGACTAAGTGGGATAGAGATAGAGTAGTAATTCATTGCACAGCCTATTTAGATACTTCTCTGAATCATATATGAGGGAAATGTTTGAATGAGTGTAGTGGTATTAGACCTCATTATTTTGCATTCTTAACTACTACAAAATAAATCCACCTTTGCTCTTACGAGTCAAATTGCAAATTACGAGGAGTTTGGGTTTCACACTGAAACTTCACCAATATAAATTTAAGCAGATTAGCAGTAATGGTGAGTCATTTAAAGCTGTCTATTCAGTACATAAATACATCTGCCCAAATAGAAAATCTAGACATGATATAGAAATTAATCATAGAATGGTACGGGTTGGAAGGGACCTCTAGAGATCATCTAGTCCAACCCGCCTGCTAAAGCAGGTTAGCCTAGAGCAGGGTGCACAGGAATGCATCCAGGCGGGTTTTGAATATCTCCAGAGAAGGAGACTCCACAGCCTCTCTGGGCAGCCTGTGCCAGTGCTCTGTTACCCTCACAGTAAAGAAGTTCCTCCTCATGTTCAGGTGGAACTTCCTGTGTTCCAGTTTGTGCCCATTGCCCCTTGTCCTGTCACTGGGCACCACTGAGAAGAGTCTGACCCTGTCCTCTTGACATCCACCCTTTAGATGTTTGTAAGCATTGATCAGATCTCCTCTCAGCCTTCTCTTTTCCAGGCTGAACAGACCCAGCTCTCTCAGCCTTTCCT
>VZSC01017478.1:8382-18449 GCA_013398225.1 Steatornis caripensis | reverse complement strand
CTAGCTGTGTTGTTTTTCCAGCAAATATCAGGGTGGTTGAAGTCCCCCATGAGAACCAAGGCCTGTGACTGTGAGGCAACTTCCAGCTGTCTGTAGAAGGCCTCGTCAAGTTCCTCTTCCTGATCAGGTGGCCTATAGTAAACACCCACAACAGTGTCACCTGTATATACATACCCTAGATTTTAATTACCCTATTCTCTTTTATTTGTATGTGTTATAACCTTCTATTACACATATTATGTATTGGGATCTTTCTTTATTCTCAAAGTTGTTCATACTTTGTGCAACACAAAGCATAATCTCTTGACATTTGCTTGTGTATCATTTGTGTGTATGTCATGTTAAAGACAGAAACCAATTTTGTTCCAGTAGGAAATCAGAGAATTGAAAAAACAGTTCTTGTCTTGACATATAAACTTATGTTTCACACTCCTATTTTAGTATCAGATAAGAGTTATTCTGAAACGTCTTCTCTATGTGAGTGCTAGTAGAAAAAAAAACAAAAAGGACTCTAAAAATCAACCTGTAAACAAAGGAAGGTTTGTACAATGTTGCTGATGGGACTAAATGGTCCTGGAAACCCCTCTTAATTCTATTTTCATATGTAGGAAAATCTATTCACACAGTAGAAAAAAAATATTTATTTTTCAACGTCTATTCTGGGGCACTTCCTTCTTCTGATAAATGTACCTCAGTATACAAGCCACATTTATTTGAGAAAAAAAGGGCAAAACACTCTGTCTTTTATCAGGCATCAGGCCTTGAAATTGCCTTGGTTCAGACATACGTTTTTCTTCTTCAGGTAAAAGTTTTAATCAGACACAGGCAGAAGTCACTTCAAATGTACAGTTTATTGTATATTACTTTCCTTCATTATTCATTTTGAAGAACAGGACTAAAGTCAGAAAACATTCTGGCAAACTTTGAAAAAGGATTATTTAAGGATAATTTAAAAAAAAAATCTTGGCTTGCTTCAGGCATCTTATCCAGCACTTGAGTATTAATCCTTACAATCCCTAAAATGTGTTTCTATGAAGGGTTTTTTAACTAAACCATAGCAGAAATTTACAGGAAATCATGGACCAGGGAAATCACCACTTGACTCATCTCAGATAATCATAAGTCCTCTCTACAGTACATATTTTCTCAGCTATTACACACTCTCAGCCATCTGTGAGCACTCTTCCAGGATTTAGCTGAACTAAAGAGGGCTCTCTACCTATAACTTTATTTTTACAAAATGGGAAATGTGATCACTAGAGTATATTCGTATTATTGAAATAATGGAAGAAACAGGTGTTTTCCAATAAGAACTGAGTTCCCAGTTGCACTGTTCTATTACGGATTTCCCTACTTCTCTCTTGCCTGACAGTGACCCAGTTCCAGAGCTGTTATATTTATTCATCTGACCGCAGCGAAAGTTTTAAAGACTGTTCAACTGTTTGCTTAATGCTTAGTTCTGAAGAAAATGGATCACTTGAGTTTTATTCAAATCATTTTTATCTATATTACTGTAGCACTTATATAATCTAAACACCACAGTGCGTGCATAAGAAGAGAACAACAGTCATTGGTTTGACGAACTTTTTATGGACTTGTAAACTGCTTCAGAAAAATAAATGTGTGCCTCCACCTACAAAAAGCTTCATATTACTAAAACCAAAACCACAAATGGTTTTGAAGTTGCTCAGATATTTGGTTTCCTGTTTTTCCCATCAGTTTCATTTCTCCCAGGAGAGAAAAGTGCTAAAACACCATTAAGACAGACCAGCTACTCTTACAGTCATCCCAGATCAAGAAGGGGCAGGAAATACTAGCAGTCTTTCTGTAATTCCAAGCTAAGTTTTGCATATTTTGGTGGGTCAGAAAAAAATTGAGATAAATGTTTGAAATCTTTAATGGATTTAGGCAAACTAAATCTAGAATCCATATCGTCCAAGATTTTCTGCTAACCCGTATAAGCATACACAGACAGAGTTCACTGAATGAGGAGCATGCAGCTCTTTATAGAATTAACTTTCTATATAAAATACAAACAGAGGCTGCATTAATTTTATCTTCATTACTATTTTAACTTTCTTTTAGAAATAGGCTTATTTAATCAACTTCTAAGACTTTCTAATATCATACAGAAAAGTGCTATGAATGTGGTTGAACAAAAATAAACTGAAGCCAATATAAACAAAAAACATCTGTTTTATTTCAAGCTATCACCTTTCACGTTTTACTTCACTTGAACATCTGAATTTTGAAAATAAATCTGATTCAAGGATTTCCTTTCTCTGTTTAATTTGCAAATATAATTCTACCAAAATAAATAAGGAAATGTAGTCATAGAAGTAGTTACTACTGGATAAAAACTTGTAAATGTCCAGTTTGGTAGTAATTTTCAAAAATAAAGTAGGTGGATAGATCTTAATCTACTATACCTCAAAAAAAAAAAAAAGACCAGCACAGATTATTAAGTACTTTCATCACTTTTTTTAAGACACAACATAGATGTAACTGCTATTAGTTATCTTTCGAATAAGAACATGACAGATTTTATGCTTTTCAGTACATTTTGAATTTTCAAAGCCTCTGTTTTCACAGTCACAAATTTCTCTGTGGATGTATTGGGTTTGCATGGCAAGGTTTTGGTAGCGGCAGGGCTACAGGGGTGGCTTCTGTGAGAAGCTGTTAAAATGCCAGAAGCTTCTTCCCCCTTGTCCGACAGAGCCAATGCCAGCCGGCTCCAAGACGGACCAGCTGCTGGCAAAGGCCAAGCCCATCAGCCACAGCAGTAGCACTTCTGGGATAATATATTTAAGAAAATGGGAAAAGTTGCTGGGCAAGGACAATTGCAGCCAGAGAGAGCAGTGAGAATATGTGAGAGAAAAAACTCTGCAGACACAAAGGCCAGTGAAGAAGAAGGGGGAGGAGGTGCTCAAGGCGCCAGAGCAGATATTCCCCTGCAACCCATGGTGAAGACTATGGTGAGGCAGGCTGTCTGCCTGCAGCCTGTAGGAGTCCACAGGGGAGCAGATCTCCACCTGCAGCCCGTGGATGATTCCACACCAGAGCAGGTGGATGCCGAAGGAAGCTGTGACCCCATGGGAAGCCTACACTGGAGCAGGTTTCTGGCAGAATCTGTGGAGAGAGAAGCCCAGACTGGAGCAGGTTTGCGGGCAGGGCTTGTGATCCATGGGGCATACACACTGGAGCAGTCTGTTCCTGAAGGACTGCACCCCATGGGACAGACCCATGCTGGAGCAGTTCGTGAAGAACTACAGCTCATGGGAAGGACTCATATTCAAGAAGTTCATGGAGGAGTGTCTGCCATGGGAGTGACTCCATGCCAGAGCAGGGGAAGAGGGTGATGTGCCCTCCCCCAAGGAGGAAGGAGCAGCAGATACAAGGTGTGATGAACTGACGGCAACCCCCATTCCCCATCCCCCTGCACCACTCAGGGAGGAGGTAGAGAATTTGCGAGCAAAGTTAAGTCCGGGAAGAAGGGAGGGGTGAGAAGAAGGTGTTTTTAAGATTTGGTTTTACCCTACTCATTACCCTACTCTGACTTGATTGGTAATCAATTAAACTAATTTCCCCAAGTCAGTCTATTTAGCCCATGATGGTAATTGCTGAGTGATCTCTCCCTGTCTTTATCATGACCCACCAGCCTTTCGTTATATTTTCTCTCCCCTGTCCAGCTGAGCAGGGGAGTGATAGAGTGGCTTTGGTGGGCACCTGGCATCCAGCCACAGTCAACCCACCACCGTGGAACAGAAAATCTCAAAGTTGGATTCAAATACTAAATGCGGTTTTACTGACATAAAAATTCATCTATATAAAGTAATTTAGGCAAATCCATATACTAGTAAGTAGGATCAGGCTACCAATCATACGTAATTATCCTGCAAGCCTAACACTTTTTTACCCTTCATTCTAGGTTGTGCCTTGATGCTGAAAAAATTTGAGAGACTTCTAACCTGCTTCAGGTTAGAAATTCTTTTGCCCTATAGAATTTCTTTGCTTCTGTATTAAGAGGTCATTACATCAGATTAGCTGTGATTGTGGATAAGTGCCACTCAGAAGTGGCTTGACTTTTCAACAGCTTTTGTCTCACTATATTGAATACTACTGTACTTGCAGGGAATTAGCAAGTAGTTTTTGCTAGTCTGACATCCAACAGCAAGCCATTGCTAAGCTACTTTTTGTTTGATCCATCACTCCATTTCTAATCTGAAAGTAAAACCACATTCTAACTGAGGGCAGCCTGATAAATTACATCATAGGAGCAGACCTCAAATCAGGAAGACAGAGAGAGGAAGTGTTTGCTCACCACAGTGCACATCACTCCTTTTGAGAGCTCAAGTATAAAACATGGATTATAAGAAACAGAGCCATGCAGTCATCTTTTAGTAAGAACCAAAAGGATGTCATGCAAGAAGAATGGGAATTCATCTTCAGCATTTTCCCTCAAGCATTCTGCATGAAGAGGGTTATCTTTTTAGGTAATATATTAACCTAGTAGCACAGAAGGAAAAACCCCAAACAAAAAAGCACTGTTGCCAAAAGGACAACACAATTCCAAAACAGCAAGGAGACACTTGTTGGAATCCATCCTCTTTTCCCTGAATTTCTGCCATAGGGATCTCAAACACTGGGTCCCCAAGGAGGAAGAGATGCCAACTGTGATCCTCTTGAGGAGCCCCTAGCCACTATTTCGTGAAGTGTCAATGAAAGGCCGCCTGTTTGCTGTGTCCCGCTGGCTGGCTGGCTGCAGCAGAGAGTGGTGACTAGTGGGATGATGTAAGTCAAAGTGGCCAATGGCAACAGGTCGTGGTTCATCTGCTTCCACTAAGGAATTGCAGCTGTGCAATCTCCAGCTTTTACTCAGGAATAGATTGGCCACATGCATGAAAGCATCCTGTAGTTGTTACTTCTCTCTTCCCCAAAGTAGACACAGGAAAGGAGGAGATTATAGAGAACCATAACAGGTCACTGGTATGGCCAACATCCAACCTCAATGAGACAAGGGCCATTAACCAAAGTGGTCCCAAAGTATTAAGAAATGCAGGTGAAAACTTAAGTGATATAAGTGCTATAACAAGCAAAGTATTTGAACATGCTGTTCAAAGTCTCCAGCCTCTAGGTACCAATCCATTTTCTGAGCAGTGATACAAACAGATTACACTGTAAAATTAAGCATAAAGTGCAACAAGGGGCAACATTAGTCCTTCAGAAGAAACAGCTAGTAATTCAGAAGAACAAGATATTACAAATAAGCAGAAAAGATGCTAGAAAAGCAATGTTAGGGACCTGCTGGCTAGCTCCCCTCATTTCATAGGAAAGCTAGTGAGTTTCTCATTTCAGCATGTTCTGTTTGTCTCTCATTCACCTGAGGTGCATTCTAGTGACAATCAAACCAAGGATTTTTTCAATAACAAAAACAAACTATGGAAAAGTCAAATAAATTTCAAAGGAAAATATAGACTCATGCTTTCTTTCACTCTAGGCCTAATCACTCCTTTTCATTCTTTTTTCAGCCTGAATTTAAGACTGTACTTCTGCTACACCTTTGTACCCCTACTTTGAAGGTTAACAGAGTGATTAGTCTTTAAGCAATGCAACCACCTGTGCCTCTGATTCTCATCGATGCAGATTCTTATCTTTAATTCTAATGTTCTCCATGTCCTTTCAGTTCATCTGAAAATGAAAAGGCAAGACATTCTGAAACCCAGGACTGCTAAAAAACTTGCAAAATTGGCAACTGATATTTTTCTCTCTTCTTCAATGAGGTAATAGTAATACGACTTCAACAATTTCTCGCTCAGTTGTAAACTTCAGCATTCAGCAAAGTTTCCTTATTACATTCAAAGCTCTCTCTTATTTGAATAGTTATCTGCTAGAAGTTAATTATGTCTGAATTCTTTCCAAAATGAACTCACAGAAAAAAATCACAGCTGGCAAGAAATACAGTAGGAAAGTAGATTAATTTGAAGATAGGATAGAGGAAGCTGCACAGAAAATGATATTTCAGAAACCTGCACAACACAACAGTAGTGTAGCGAGAGCTACAGAGATTAGCTAATATCTGAGACATAAGAATGAAATTCACATATGACCTATAACTATAAATGTAGTCTAGCCTAGTATTAGGGATGTGCCTGTGTGTGTACCCGGTGAACTTAAGTAATGAATTCCCTGCATGATTCAGGTACTCCCCAGACAGCCATCTGCATAGGTGAGAAAATTGATTGATTTGAAACAGTGAGTTGGCTACAATAAAGGTGATTCACTGAAATCCTAGCCATCTTCAGAAAAAAGTGTCTGACTACTTGGTCCAGCAGTGCTTTGGGCGGGAATTTTGTACTGTCTTGAGGATGCCTCCTGAAAGGTGGTCAAAGTGCATTGATCAGCTTGTATGTTTCAATACGGTAATTAACATCCTCGGTGGAGAAATCTCACCTTTCATTACAGATACTACCTAGGAGATTCCTCTGCAGAAGTGACTGAAGAGTGCAGAACTATGACAGTTATAGTCAGTAGAAACCCTTCCTGCAGATGCAGGCATTGTCAAGTACAACAGTCCTTTGTACATGGTTAATACAGTTAGAAGGTATTCCGTATGTAATCCAAGCCAACCGATAATGAAGGATCATACATGTACTGAAGTGGTCACGCAGGATGATCTGAGTGGAAAAAGTGGTTCAGAGACTTTCACCTGATCCTGCTGAAGACAGCAAGGACCCTTGCTATCACTATTTGGACAGTAACCAATCATTCTGAAAGAATTCGTGAGCGCCCTATCCTATGCCATGATCGAAATAAATTTGGGCTTTTTTTAAAAACAAACTTTCTACCTACGAGTGCAATAGCAGGACAGTAGCTAAAGAAAGTGACTGTTGAAGCATGTAGCCACAACAGAGGCAACAACCAAAGCAAGCTTATGGAGAACAGAAATGCATGAAATGTATTTCAGAAATACATTTCATGTGCAAAAAAAAGGGAAAGACCTGACTTTCAAATCAGTAACAACCCCCCCGCCCCAGATAGCTACCTAGAAATAGAATAGAATAGTTCAGTTGAAAGGAACGTACAATGATCATCTAGTCCAACCGCTTAAACAACTAGATAACTCAGGGCCTTTGTGAAGAGGGTCCATGCTTGACACCAAAGAGATCAATGGCAGAATATCCATCTATCTGCCAAAACTATGTTACAAAGTGCACTCTAAACACTGAAAAGTATTCTAAAGTAGCAGTGGTGGGAGATTGTCATTGATCAGCCTAAGCCATCCTTGAGAAAGGATGTTTCCAGGCAAGTTATAAATCTGTCATGTTGGGGAAGAAGTTTCACAGAAACAAACGTTCTGGTGACTTGCAGTGGAATTCTTTTGTTTATTAGAAAAACTGAATTACATAATGACAAAAGTCAAGAGTTGGTGCTCTAAACTGCCTTTAGCTGTCATAAGGCAGAAATGGAAAAAGGACTCTGAATGTATGTAGTCCAAAAATGTAAAATAATAGCTTTTTCAAGTCAGGGCCAGTGGGAGGCTGAAGGGAGTGAACCATAGAGAAAAGAAAGGCTTGTTTTCATACCTCTACGTCACAGCACACAGAAAACCAATTAAAATATGATACAAAAATAGATTTTAAAAATCCACAGAAAAGTTGGAGAAAATACAAAAATGATAGATAACATCAATACGTGGAGAGCAAAAATAAAGCAGGAAATACAGAGGGTGAAAAAGCTGACAAGATGTCCTGGTTTGGGCCAGGACAGAACTAATTTTCTTTCAGTCACTTTGCTTTTTAGTTAAGTCTCTTCTGAGAAGCTGCACTCTCTGAAATTAATTGCATGGTTTTTCTGAGAGTAGCTGCTTCTAGTAGTGATAAGGCTGGGTGTTTATTGTTAGTGCTGGAACATCAGTAGGAATGGTATGCAGTAAGTGTCTTGCTTATAGTTATCCCTATGGAGACCAAGGTCCATGCTTGCTTCTGCTATCTTTCTTATGCGCCAGAACTGAAAGAGCAGAGAAGGGGTCATACCTGCGACCCTGCGGTGGGGAGGAGCGGGTCAGACACGTGACCCAAACCTGACCAAGGGGAGTATTCCATCCCATACGCGCCATACTCGGTATAAAGCTAAGGGATCATGAGGGTCTCGCTCTCTTCTTCTATGGCCAGTGTCCGAGGAGGACTCTGTCCAATTCTTCTGCCGTCAATCCCGATCCATGCATTCCTGAATCCAGCTCCTGCCTGCTGCTGAGTACAGTCCGGGACTTTTCCAGGGCGTGCCCTGCAGCGTCCGGGTGCGTATTTGTCTTCGGTGGGGGACAGCTTGATATTGGTTTTGTGCGTATTTGTATATTTGTAAATATTTAATTATTATTTTTCCTATTATTATCATACATTATTATTGTAGTTAGACTAAAGCTGTTTTAACTTTTCCAACCCATAAGCCTCTTTCCCTTTCCTCTCCCCCTCCACGTTGGGGAGGGACGGGGTTAACAAAGAGCATCAGTCATTCGTTTAATAGCCAGCCCAGCTTTAAACCGTGTCACAAACTATGCTTGGAAAATGAATTAAGTCAATGAGCAATAAGCAAGATTTTCATAGAATTAAGCAAGAAGGCTGACCAACATGTGAACAAACGAGAATGACATTTATAAGACATAAAGCTATGTGTAACATAAGAACCAAAAAGTTCTGAATATCAGTACTGTGATGAAAAAAATGTTCAAGAAGAGTGGAAATAAAACTGTTGGGTAAGCATTCATGTATTTAAAAATGATCCGGAAGAACATTATTTTGGGAAATAATTATTTTTTAAAAATATTCTAATGGGACTGTAGAATAAGTCTGCCAATCACAAGTACAGTCCCATTTGGATATAGGCAAAGATCTCTGTATTATTATTGGAGAGGAAACTACTGGCAGGAATTGTGTCATTATGGAAAACTAATATCCCAAACATACTTTGGAAAAGAAAGTACTACTAACAATGGTAGGCCCAGTAATTTCTAGATGTAGTAGCTAAGAGAACCTGAAAAATAAACAAAAAACATTTAAACAACTAACAAAAAAACTCAAAACCCAAAAAGGAACTACTTTAAACCTAGTTTTTGTAAGCATGAATGAAATAATGGAAAATATGCTTGGACAAAGTATCTGTATGATTATTTCTTTGAATAAACAGATAGGAAGATATGAAATATGTTGGTAAAATAGGCTTTTATTGCAAAAATATCCATCTGTGAATAATTAAGGCTTCTAGTAAGCAAATTCAGTCAAACTAAAGAGTTCAAAGTCTCAAACCGTACAGATGCTTAAATCTCCCCAAGTCAAAATGACATAAAAGCCCTACTTCGAACACAGATCCCAAGTAAGTAAGAAAATCACCAAGAACTAATTTAATGAATCATTGTATATAAAGGGGTATCAGTAATGATATGTGTGCCTGCAAAAAAATTAAGAAAAAAAGAGACTGAAATTCAAAGAAAGCTGGGATTTAGCACTGTGAGGATAAAACAACATTTACCAAAATCCAAACTGGATATAGCTCCAAGAAAGAATATAATAAAGATGACGAGAAGGGAAAAAAGGAGAAAAGCTACTGGGTAAAACTGGAACACAGCTCACAGATAGGGGATTTCAGCCTAGAAAAACAAATGAAGTTTTGCTATAAATTTTAAACAAGATTAACTGCCTTGACCGTGTGGGCAAAGGCATAGAATGAGTATTATGAAGTAAGAACATGTAACTGTAACTGCCATAGCAAATGTTGAAATGCAATTCAAAAATTTAGAATATTGTAAAGGGGAAGTAAGGAAGGGAAGAGACAGTAAATAAGCTCCATGTGATAATAAGAACAAACTGATATTTACCATATCAGATGTGTGACATTTAATAGTTCTTCTGCAGCAAATGGTGAAAAAACAGCAAATTAAGACAGGATGAGACAGGACAGGAATCTGCGTAGGTTTCTAAATAATATCTTAATATCCAATATAGGTGACACTGTTGTGGGTGTTTACTATAGGCCACCTGATCAGGAAGAGGAACTTGACGAGGCCTTCTACA
>VZSC01017476.1:70652-81080 GCA_013398225.1 Steatornis caripensis | reverse complement strand
TGCCCAGGGGCCTCGGCGCAGGCAATGTGCTTGTGGTGACGGCCCGGATGACGACCGCCTTCCCTCTCTGCCCTTCCTAGTACTCTCTCCCCACCCTTGCCTTNTGAAAGGGTCTCTGCTGCCACCTTTTAAAGTCTGCTAGAGGTTGAAAGAAAACGAGCGGGGAAGGGCTGTTGTTCACATTATCTGGGTGGAAGGACTTGATGCTACACTGGTGATGGAGACATGCTCTGGAGCCAGCCACACGCTTGCAGAACAAAACAAATGGCCCGTGTACATCCGCTGAGCTTTGTGTCTGGTGCCCAGGGGCCTCGGCGCAGGCAATGTGCTTGTGGTGACGGCCCGGATGACGACCGCCTTCCCTCTCTGCCCTTCCTAGTACTCTCTCCCCACCCTTGCCTTGCGACTCTGCACGACATCTTCATCCTGTAACACCGCTGCAGTAAGGGAAGGTGTTGGGTACGTGGCCAGCGATCCTTCAAAAAGCCGAGAAAAGGAAGCGGTTGCTGATTTGGGAGAGCAGGCGGGGAACGCCGGGAAGAGCCGCTGCTCGGCACGAACGCTGTGTCTACCTGCTTTTCCTATGCTTCTCGTGCGTTATTGCTGGCAAGCTTCCAAGCACATTTAAACCTCTGACAGGTAATCGTTGGCAGAATGGTGTCCGGACTGAATAATACAGGGATAGAGCGTTTCTTTTTGGCACCAAGTGGTTTCAAAAAACATGTTTTGAAAGTTAAAAATAGAAGAAAACAAAACATATTGATTGAACAAACTCCCCCAATCTTGACACGTTGGCCGGTTGTGTTTCATCTTCTGGGAGCCACCAAGGGACTTGGTTTGGAGTTTGTTGTAGTTTGGGGGTGGGGGGGGCTTAGGTCACAAATGGGAGGGGTTTTGGTACATTTCTCAGGACGAGGAAGAAGGAGCGCTGCCAGCACGTACTGGGGCAGCTTCTGCCTTTCTGTGCTGCGGAGGTACCGACAGCCTTCTGTAGACCATTGGGGTGGTCAACAGGGAGGTGTCCGTAACGTAAATCCGCAAAGCTGAGACGGGGCACAGGCAGGCTGGCCCTCGAGGTCCCTCTTTCACCAGTGGCTTTCCGTTCACGAGGCAGCCTGCTGAGGAGCGACGGAGCTGCTGCTCAGACCTGAGAGGCCCCGACAGGTCTGCATGGGAGGTCGCGGGAGCAAGGCGCATTAAGCAGGGAGCTGGGATCCCAAAAGCAGGATTGGAGGCTGTAGTTCGTGCAGCGGAGGAGGTGAATCGTAAGAGCTCCGAGTTTGCTGGAGTTCAGTGGACTCTTCTTGGAGTCCATCGGTGTTGCTGAGTGTTACTTTCACATTTCTGAAGCCTTTTTTTTGTTTTAATTTTTAATCCATCCATGTTTTTGCCATCAGTAACTTTTCCTCTATCAATCCTTTTTGCTTGATGCTGGTATCAGCAGCAGTTTGCCGAAGAGTCGGCGCCTTCCCTGCTGTAGCTGGCGTGGGTACCGCAGCTGTGCTTTAGCCAGATGATTTGGAAGAGCGATTGTTCTCTGCTCTTCTGCAGTGTTTTCTGTCCCAAGCTGTGGATGCGTTCTACAAGTGTTAATTCAAATGTAGCATCCCTTATGAGATGGAAAAATAGCCTGATGTTTTTGGGCAAGTCGCAGGCCACGGTCCAATCCTGCCTGGGTCCCTCCCCTTGCTTGTAGTGTAAGATGGTGCAAGAAGGGTTTGGGCTGTTGGGGTCACGCTGTGCTGCGAGTGCCACCGGGAGCATCCAGGGGAGGGTGCAGAGAGTCTAAAAGCCAACAGGTTTCATTGCTCCGTGTTGCGGCACCTCCAGAAACACGCTGCTTAATTTTTTCTCAGTGCTTGTCAGTGGGTGCCTGGGATTTTGTTTGCTTCTTCCCTTCCCCAAAGGGGATACCAGCACTGTAGTGTGGTGATTTCCCGCGGAAGGCAACCTCCTGTCCCTCCCAGCTTTCCTAGTTCGTTCCCCGCTGCTCCCGATGAGGACGCACCAGCGTAGGGCGAGCTGGTGACTGTTGCCACAGAGCAGACGAAGCTGTAAAGCCTGCAGCGCCTCTGCCACTTGATTTCGATCTCCTGGTTTGAGCTCTCTCCATGATGCTGTGCGCTATAGGACCTTGATTCCCGGCGCAGTCTTGCACGGCCGCAGCGCCGCGTTGCCTGTCAAAAGCGATGCTCCTGCACAGGTTCTGCAACGGAGCCAGAGCTGACTGGCGCTTGGCCTGTTCGCGTGCCTTCCTGGAAGGGCTCTTTTGGTGGTTAAACGCCTTCGGCCTGGGCGATACAGAGGAGAAGGGATTGCTGACGTTCCATCCTTGGCGTGGACTGCGCGGCAGGAACGACAGCGAGTTCGCCCACAGCCACAGGTTCCTGGAGCCGCGAGCCTCTTCTCCTGTCTCAGAAGCTGCTGATTTCTGTGCTCCTCCGAGAGATGGAGGAACGGGACTCCCCTTCTGCTCCCCAGCTGGGCTTGTTAGGCTGATTGGTCACAGGCTAATGCCATTACATGCCTCTGCTCGCCCGCAGCGCCAGTTCACCAGGGACAGTTCTGTACTGTTAATCTATAATACCCCTACCCTAAGGCACTGTTTTCTGTGGCTGCAGTTCACCGCAAAGCAAACCCCTGCAGACTGGCGTGGGTGCGTACGCATTTTATCCTGCGATAACGCTGCTCTTTGGTGGGAGGTTTTCATTGCAAGGCGTTGCGGCGAATCGTTGTTCCCGTGGCACTTCTGAGCACTGAGGCTCTCGGCAGAGCCGCTCAGACTTTCTGTTGATTCGGGATGGGTCCTTTTTGGCCGACTACTGTAGACGACGTAAGGCTTTAAAAACTGATCGATAACCCTGATGGTAGCAGCAAAATCCAGGCCAGGCAGCATGAGTGCAAGCCAGGGATTACGTGAAGGAAGTTTTAAATACCTCTTACTCCCTTCCCTTGTCTGGACTTATTTCGTCCTCCCACTGGCCAGTGCCTCTCCGGGTGAATCCGTTAATAATTCTCACAGTTGTTGAGCCCTTGACAGGTGATTTAAAGGCACCAGTTTGCGTTGGCATCTCTGCTCTTCATAACCGGAGCTGAAACGCGTCGCTGCTGTCCTTACGTGGATTAGCACCATGATTTATTGCCGTTGTTTCCAGGTTTGAACACAAAAGGTGCTGTCTCGTTCTGGGAGGGCCATCCATGGGAATGGCTGCTTGGCGAATACCTGCGCTTGGGAACACAACATTGTTTAGACACAGTGTTTTAACTGCTTCGTCAAGGAATCGTCCTCCTTTGCGTTTGTTTCTACAGCGCTTCGGTGAAACTTTCTTTACAGGCTTAGGCATAAGCGGGGAAAAAATTGCGAAAAAGAGGCATCCGGGTTTTGATCCATTGCTCCTCCGCCTTTGATAAGGAAGTTGTTGTGGTCTGGGGGCTGAAGCTTGTGCTAGCGTTTTTGGCTCAGGTTTGCGAGGAGCGAGTGATTCGATGTGTAATTCTTTTTTCTCCCAAAACAAGTCTTTGGCCTCCGTCTTCCTTCAGAAAGCGATTGCCGCGCCCCAGGGGAGCCCTGCTGTGTCGTTTGTGGGTCATAGAGGGGAACGGACCTCGGAGGAAGATGGACCTCCGCCATCTGAACAGAATTGCCTTAAATGAGAGAAATTGGGGTGTTAGAAACAACAGGCGTGCTGCTGGCTTTTCCTGCCTCAGTATAAGTGACTTTGGGGGAGAAATGGAGAAAAGCTCGCTTTCTAGGAGCTGCTGCAGGGCCGCCTGCTTCCATCGTTACCTGCGCGATTGTGTCCCGGCCCCCCAGACGGGAGGGGGAGAAGGAGGAGCACTTGCGCGCGGGGGCCTACGGTAGTTTGCGGGCTGATGCGTGAAATAGGGGTTATCATACTCTCCCTCCCTCAGGAGCTCATGGCTTTCAGGGAAGGCAGCGCAGCTGCAGTCCCTGCCATCCCCTGCGGGTCCTGGGGTGCTGCTCCCGGCAGGATGCTGTGCCGCTCTCCAGGCACCCCCTTCCTCCCCGCGGGGGATGCCCTGTCCCTCTAGGCATCCTCGCTGAGCGGCTTCTGAGCCTTTGAAAGGCAGGGCACATCCCTGACACGTTTGCTTAGAGGTGCTGGCTCTGGGGTTAAAAGCTAACGACGCTTTTACCTTATTCGGTTCTGATTTAATTTGGGAAGGCAGCAAGGAGACAGAGGGCACTTAGTCTGGTAAGTGCTGTTCCCTTGATGGGAGTTAGTAGCTCGAACGGCGTGCATGGTATCGGCTTTGTAAGCTGACCTTTACCTCCCATCAGGTTCATTTTTATTTATACCATTAAAAAAAGAAAAAAGAAATTCCAACCCCCAACCTTTTACGTATTCTTTAGGCAGCGGGGACTTAAATCCTTTGGAGTGTTCGAATGTATAGAATTACTGTGCTTTTGCTGAGCCTCACGTCCCCCTCCCAGTCAAATGACGCAGCTTGTGGTAACCGTGGCGGTGATTGCGTTTTCCCTCCTCACTGCTCCCGATCCACGATCCGTGCCTCCTCGCGCTGCCTGCGGCCTTTTTGGGGAAAGGTGGGCACTTGGCCCCAGTGGGGAGGGAGAGATGGGGGGGGACTGGGAGAGTCTTAGGGTTATCAACATCCATGCGTGAAGCTTAACAACCTCCGAGTATCTTCTTTCCTGGGCTGGAATAAAAAAATGCTAAAATGCTTTTCTAGGAGGCGTTTCATCAGCTGTGCTCCAGGCCTCCTCCGAAACCGGAGTGTTTCCCTGGTGGCTGGGGAGCGGAGGGAGATAGAAATATCTTTCTCGGCTCTGCTTGGCTTCTCCCCAAGATAAATAGAAGTGAAAGTTGAAAGCAGAGACTTGGCCTTCTGAAATCCCTTCCTGAACCCCCCGGGGACCCGAGCACAGGATGCTTTCATGACAGGAAGCCCCCTCCCGGTGTTCTGGAGGTCTCTGAGGATGACATGTGAGCGGTCTCCCTCCCCACTGCCCAAGGCAGGTCTGGGCCGTGCAGTGGCTTGGCTCCAGTCCCCACGCCTGGCGCCTGGTGGCTTCTGTCGCGGGAAGCCTCAGCGTCGGCGAGAAGCCGGCTCGGAACGAGAGCAGCAAAAAAGGTCTGTCGTTGTCCTCTAAATCTTGTAGCATGTTTACTCTCAGAAAGTACAGCTACGTTACCAAAAATCAATAGTTCTAGCAGCAGTTCTCCCTGGGAAACACGCACGCGCTCGGACACACGACAGGTGGTCAGGCTTAAAAAAGCCAAGGGAATACAAAGTGCTTTGGTATGAGGGTTTGGCTTTGCTTCCAGCAGTGTACAAATGGACGGCCCTTGACCCGGGCAGTGTCTTCTGGGACATCCTAATGCTCTTTGTGCTCCCACGTGTCCGAGGCTGTGCGAGGCAAGAGGGGCTGGGCGGGGGGCTTGTCTTGTTAACTAATTTTGCCGCTTTTGCTTTGAGGTACACGTGTTTTGTAAGAAAAGCAGGTTGTAGTATGCAGAGGTAATATAAACAAGGGATTGAGAGACTCTTCCTCAGGCTGTTTTGTGTAAAGGCATGATGGCTGATGGCACTGGCGCATCCCAGCGTTCCCTTTGTTTTCTTCATCCTCACACTTTATTCTATGGAAATAAACGCATCTCGTCCCCCCTCTCTTTTAAAAAAACCCTTTTCAAATCCTACTGTCTCCTTGCCTAGCAGCGCACCTACTGCTCCCTCCGTTCGGAATGGAGAGAAAGGGTTTCCCTTGTTCCTGGGCGGGGAGCACTCTGTGAAGGAGCGGAGCGTCAATGCGGGTGACCGTTCCGACAGAGACGGGTGTTAAGGTTTGGGTTGAGTGGGCACGCTGGTAGCAAGTGCTGCGGCAAGCCCTGGAGAGCTGGGAGTCATCCTTCCTTCTCGGATCAGCCAAAACAAAAAGAGAAAGGAGACCGACCCCTTTTTACTAACATCTCTTATTAATGAGACGTTTTATCCTAAGTCCTCTAATGTGAACTGCACAGGCTTTTGGGAATGTAATTAATCTTTAATTGTATAAATCTTTAACTGTATAAAATGGAGTTTGCGTGGCTGTAGTCTCTCCTCCTCTTCTCCCTGTTTGAGACGCTCCCTTAGCACAACTTTTCAACAGGGTGCTCCGCTTTAGGGCAGCAGCCATGCACACAGCATCCCTGGAAGCCAGGCTGCCGCAGCGGGGCCCCTTGCCAGGACAGGGCCCTGCGTGACCCCCATGGCGGGGCGCCCGGCTCATGCCGAGCACATGCACGGAAGAACTGGCAGCAAGTTGCAGCTTAACGTGAGTCTGAGCGATTAGCGGCGTATTACTCCGGGCTCTGTGCAAAGTAAGTCCTTGTTCTGGGGTCTTACGGGATAAGCATCACCCCAAAGGCATCACGAACCAGAGGCCACCCAGCACCTCTCCTAGGCACGCACGCTGTGACTGAAGAGAAGAACCCGGTTCTTCACGGCGTTTGCGCTAACCCAGATGCTTTTTGTGGAAGCAGCGTGCGGATCGACGGTGTGTGCTGCGATGCGGGCAGGGCCGGGGAGGAGGACGTGGTCCCTAGCAGGTGGGCCGCTGGCAGCGAGGACTCTGCAGCACGTCTGGCTGCAGCTGCAGCCATTTCAAACCGAAGCAGGGGCTTAGCAATCACTGAGAGCTGGCTTGGCGTGCATAACTACCCCTTCTCTTCAGAGATGCGGTTCTTTTGTGTGTTGAAGGGGAATTGCTGGCCTCAGCCAGATCTGGCGATCTGGAGCGGGAGCAGGCACTGGGCTCCTCACAGTGCCTGGCGTCTGGTCCCTCGAAGGTGCTCCCTGCCCAGATAGAACAGGCATTTTGGAGATCTCTGCGGCGGTGGGGAGGTGTCACTGCGCAGGCCCTCAGTGACTCACCGTGCTCCCGTTAAGCAGAGTGTTGAAATCAGCATCTCCACAGCAAAGCTCTTCCTAAGGCATGACCGGTGTTTCCGGGGTGAGGGCAGTTTCCTGCGCCTCAATGGAACAGGAGGAGCACTTTACGCTTGGACGCGATGCCTGCCCAGCCATATTGCTGACCTTCCTGTAAGAAATTCTGGTGTCATTTGTTGGTCTGCTCCGTAGATTGGGTTAATCAGCAGAGACACACACTCCGGGTCCCACTGTTGGCTTGCTTTTGTTAATTTGCACTCAAGTCTTTGCCAAACAAAGATGGATTTGTCGAACAGAGCAGGGTCAGTGCTAGGATGAAGAGCCTTGCACCTCTACCCTGCTGGTTTGAATGAGGACTGAGCCATAAGTCGTATGTCCTGCAGCCTGTATCGGTGAAAACGCCCTGGCCTCAATCCTCGCCCCTGTGGAGCCTGCAACCTGGAGAGCTGCCCCAAGGTGGTGGCCTTCGGGTGGTCAACAGCCTCCCCAAGCCCCCCAAATGAGAAACAGCCAGCAAGGTAGGGAGGGTTTGAGCAACTGCTGTGCTGCTCTCGATAAAGAGAGGCGTTCATTTCATCCTGTTTGCTGTAAAGGCCAAGTGGAGAAAAATAATTTAAAGAATAGTTTCATTAAAGGCAAAATGAGCCTGTGAGTGGAGGCTTTTTGCAGGGCCGGCTCATGCAAGAGATCCGTGGGCCGGCTCCATACTGTGTTTCTCGAGGTGCCCCTCAAATGTGTTTTGTCCTCTCTTTCAGCTCTTCGAGAACTTCTGCTTTGGAGAGGTGCAGCTGGACTCCGTGCGTCTTTCCCAGAGGTTCTCCTCGGACGCTTCTGGCTACTACACGACGTCTGGGCAGCTGACCTTCTCCTGAAGCAGCAGCAGGGTCTGCTCCGCGTGCAGAGGCATGTGATTCACCGCCGAAACGGGTTTTTGATAGGACATGAATTCTGGACGGGAACCCCGGAACTGCAAGCAGGGACACCTTGTGACTCCTCAAAAGCACGCTGCAGCTAGAAACTGTGGCATTTCCCTGCGGCTTTTCTTACATGTGTCGCCCGCCCTCCCTTCAGGGAGAACCGGGGTCCTTCCACCTCCTTTCCCCGTTGGTAACCGAAATGTCACAAAGTTGCCCATTTCATGTCTGTTGCCTGTTTGTTTTCCAAGAAAACAACTAGAAAAACGGGTGCAGGTGGCTTTTGGGGCATCGCCGATGTTTAAGCGTGGCTTTAATTCAGAATAAGGAAATTTGTTCTTAAAATAAGTATTTAAGATCCAAGAGAGCTCCCTGGAGCGTGATTTAATGACATTGAGGTCAGGTGTTCCTTGGATCTCCGGCGGCATGCCTGTGTGATGTAGTTCTCCAAATAAATAAATTCCCTTCTAAAGCAAAGTGTTCATCTCCTGTTGCATTGATAGGTTCTGTAATTAAACTTCCAACACACAGCTATGTTAGCAAGAAAGCATTTTTGGTACGAGCTCTTTCCAGTGACCGTTCCGGAGCATGTCAAAAACCGTAATGCCTTGTAGGGGGTTTCTCCATTAAAAGAAGAGCAAAACTCCTTGATACCGTTGTGAACCCTTCAGAGATTTAAAGATGACCATTTTTTCCTTGTAAATCTCCCCGTTTGGTAAGAATAGCGACAGGCTTTCAACTCGACGGAGGATGAGCGCTTTGGAAAATGGAAGATGCCTGTGTTCGGTTGTTCTGCGACAAGCGTCGGCGGCAGCTGTGCCTGTTTCTGATTACTGCCGTGGACGCGGAATCATGCTGTCATCGAGGCGGAGAGCACGTTCGGTAGGGACAGGGCTGCTCCAGCAGCCCCTGCGCACACTAGTGATCATTTTTAAGAGGTTTTCATCCCGTCCTCTCCCTGCCGAAGTGAGCCAGCTGCATGGCTGTGCTCTGACCGCCTGCAGTGGGAGGTGCTCAGGATTCGGGGCAGCTTTCCTTTCTTCCCCCAAATACGTTGCCAGTTGGATTTCCAAGGCCAAATTGCCCATCTGCACTTGTGAGCTTGCCAGCCAGGAAATCAAATCCTCTGGGGTTTCTCCGGTTGCCCTTTGCCCTGGAGTCTGCGCTTGTACCCACTTATGACTGTTGCGCTTTTTGTCTCTGCTTTTCCTTGCAGCCGAATCCCTGTGTACTCTCCAAGCGGAGGAGGAAGGGCTGCCTTCAAGAGCATTCGCGGCGAGCACAGCACCGTCGTGCTCGCTCGCAGCCCAATGCAGGGAGGCGCTGAGAGCATTTAATGCCTGTTGCTGTCATCTTTCCTCAAGCCCAAAGAGGTGCTGGGCAAATCTCATCAGCCGCCTAAAGAACAGGCCCGGGAGCTGCTCGCGGAGCCGCCGGCTGTGCTGCCTGCTGCGGGGACGGGAGCTGCGTCTCCTGCTGGGTTTTTAACAGCTCTTGCCAAGAAGCTGAGCGCTACAGGACATGGGGTGCTGTTTGCACTCTGGTTTTCCTAAAGAGGTCATTGGTGGCATTTCTGTCTGCTTTCCTCCGTCGTCACCTAACACTGGCGACTCCAATTTCTTCTTCACTGAGGTGGACTTGGAGTCGTTCCACCTCCCTAACGCAGGAGTAGCTCTGACCTGGCAAACGGCATCTCAGCGTGGAGGCGAACACAGCTTTTCCACACAGAGGGGTCGATCTGAGAATACGCATCCGCTTCCCGCTAGTGTAGATGTGTTTTAATGACAATTATTTCTGCGAGCGGTTGGAAATTGGTTGAATTTCAGCGGTAAGCGGCTTACCCTGCTGCCCTAGCCTGGCACGGCTAAATTTGTTTCAGACCTCCGTCCCCGGGCAGAAGTAAGGGTTCTAGCCCGTTCCTCTCATCTGCAGTGTAGTAGGCTAGGCTGCAATCCAGCAAAGCGTCGTGAGCGTGCTTAAATTTATGCCTCGCTCGATCCCCTTGTGTAACGCTTAGCATGTGTGGGGCGTGCGGTGGAGCGGTTGCTCCCCTTTGCGGGTTGTTTTGTTTTTGAAAGAAAATGCTTGTTGTACAAGTAAGAGGGGCAGAGTTGGGTGCTGTAGTGCTTTACCGTTACACAAGGGAGCTACTGCTTTGGGTGGGCGTGCCGTGATGGAGTTACCGAGGGTTTTTTCCCTTTTCTGTCATTATTCGTCAATAGAATTGGAAGAGTTTTGTGTTGAGCGGGATAAAACTGTGGTAATGGGGCAGTGTTAATGGCTTTCGAGGTACAAGCTGAGGGAGAAGAAATGCCGCGTGTGCGCTGGGAGCTCCTTGGCTGCAAGTGCGAAGGAGAAGAGGGGGGGCCGAGCCCCGCGCCCCCGCTGCTCCTTCGCACCCGCAGCCGGGGTGAGTTGCCACCGTCTTCCCCGGAGCCCCAAAATGGGGGACAGGGGTTGGAGGCCGGGGGACAGGGTTACGGGACTGGGATTCGGTGGGGCATGGAGGCAGAGTCGGGGGCCGCACGATGCAGCACAGCAAGGGCAGGGGGTGCAGGATGAGGGCCGGACGCTCGGCAGGCAGCGGCGCTGCGGCCAGGCCATG
>VZSC01017476.1:26990-45171 GCA_013398225.1 Steatornis caripensis | reverse complement strand
TTTTTTTTTTTTTTTTTTTTTTTTTTTTTTTTTTTTTTTTTTCCCAGTGCCAGTTCCGATACAGTTGACAGAAGTCCCGTAGTCCAGCCAGTCACGTGGCACCACTCGAAGCTGAAACCCAGGAAAGAGACCAGCGAAAGCCAGACTGAGGTTACCCACGCGCTCTCCATCAGCTGCCACCTACGAACATCTCCGTCATGTTCCTAGGTCACGGAACAACAGGTTTAAATGAATTGAAGATGGCTGCACACAAACTGTCCTGGGTGTAATACAGTGAGGTTTTAGGCATATTTATTAAATACAAAGCGCTTAATGCTACAGCAAGGTCCACCCTGGCAACTTAGAAGGGACAAGGCTTACAGGAGTAAGCCGTCTATTCAGTAATGTGGGTACCCAAGTACGATCCTGAACAACCAAGAACGTCACTCCCAAATATTCTAGTCCATCTTGAAGTAGGAGAGATGCCTGAGCTTCTTCCCCACTCCATGCTGATGGACCTCGTTAGCAGCATGGTGTGAGGATACAGATGTGGTGGAGAAACACAGAACCACATCTGGCAGTACCTAGTTTATGAGTGGTGCTCGAAAACATCTCCTGTTGACTCCAGCTGGGCTGAGAGGACTCTTGAGAGTTCAATGTCAGAGTCTCCCTCTTCAAGCAAATAAGCTTTTCCACGCTTGAACATTAACATTTGCTGTTTGAAGAGATTATGGCTTTTAAAAAAAAGCCAAACCTTGCTCCTAGCATCAGCTAGATTTCTAATCCCCATGCTAAGCAGTATTAGCGTTGCAGAATCCTTCATACCTGTATTGCACCATAATTAGATTGATATTGTGCAACGAGTGCTGTTATATCATCGACTTTGCCCACATCCTTCCCTAACAGAAGTTTATTACACCCCTTCAATTGCAGGGAGCCACTGCTCATTTAAAATTTAAAAGTACAGGATATATGCTATTTTTATTTAAGTAGCTCGAGGAAAGGAACGCGGCAATTGGAACCAGGTGGGCAGGGTGCTTACGGCTTCGCAGGCAAGGAAAGACGACTTGGGGGTGCAGCTTTGTTAGGCTCGCAGTTTCACCACAGTCCAACTGACAGATCTGCCTCGGCCCAAGACATCCAGTGAGCAGCCCAAGGTCATTCCTTCACAATGCCAAGACACACAGGTACAGATAAGGTCAGCACGTCCCAGCCCTAGACTGAAAAAAACACTGCAATCCTCTCAGCGTCTGAGAAGTCCAAGGATAAAGATCAAGGAGCCCAGACAGATTAAGACAACCTTTTGCTCCAGGCTGGGCTCCCTACCGTAGCTGGCAATGAACCTGCTAAGTAACAAGTAAAATCTCTCTGGAGAGACACTCCAGCAACACAAAGCGGTCTAATGTGATCAGCACTACTGCGTAACTTCGGGGACTGCAACCTTCCGTGATACTTGCTTCTCTTAATGACTTGGCATGGAGGTGCTGGCAAGCAGCACTAAGCACCTGAAGGCACACCAGTAGTCCAGTTTCTCGTGTTAATCATTACCAGGTCTGCAGAAAGCCTCCTCACCCCTATACCCACTCACCTGTTCTTTCCTCCCCTGTTCTGCAAGTGTCTGCAAAGCGCAGTATTATCTGCATTTTCCTTGTCTAAGTTACCTTTCAGGCACCTGCCGCTGAAAACTGCTTTCCCAGTCGGCCACAGAAACTGCTTCGCCACTGTCCTTGACAATTACGATCTGCCTTCTCCCTTCTGAGCAGGCAAGGACCACCTCAGACTTCCCAGCGCATATTCTGGCAACACTTGCACCTCAAAGCTCAATGAACTACTTTTTAGAGGTTCACCTCTCAATTCTGCACACTCTTTTCCTTTCCCATAACCACTATCTCCAAATTATACCTCTCTACTGTGAACATTAGAATAGTTCATCCGCTACGTTTCCCAAGCTGCACAGCTTTTTAGTACATGTTGAAAGAAGAAATGAGCTACAAAGGTAAGGAACACAGTTGGAGAGCCCAAGTTACCACTGAAAAAGCATTCAGCGCAAACTGAAGCACAGTCATTTTGGTTTCCTAGAGCCGCGGCATTTTAGACAGCGATTCAGAACAGCCTACTTTGACTAACCAACGGCTGCTGGAAGGATGTAAAAGCCCTGCATCACTGCATGCAGCAGGTTCCCCAGCGGCCCTTTTGGTGAGGCAAGAGGTCCCCAAGGGCTGCTGCAGCAAGAATTTAACATCCTCACCTCCAGTTCAGCGGCTGGTTATACTGCAGGCATAAAGCAGCCCGGCTGCAGTCAAAACCCAAGGCTGAAATATCACGCAGCACGAGTGTACGTCTCCGTAAGAGCGGACGTAGATATTTAGCTAAACAGAAAACTGCTTCTTTCAACCCAAAATGCTTTCATGGGCAGGTTCAAGACAACCCTTTGTATCTCAAGCACGAATATGAGAATGAGATCATGCGTTCTTCTTCTCCTATGTCGCTCTACCCAATGCCAAGACTGCGAGAAAAGGGCACCTGTGCTTTGGGAGATCCAGCAACGCTTCTGTTAGAATGCTCCCACTGAGAAGCAGCGTGAGGAACCGGGAGCAGGTATTTCAGGCCTGCAGGGCCCCAAGGGGCACTGACAAAATACTCACCCCCACCCCGGGGCTCAGAGCTCCGGCCGTTGCTCTCGCCACCAGCCCCGAGCCAACGAGGCCACACCAGCCGCCCGGCTTGGCGGCCCCTCTCCCTTCTTACCTTGCCGGCATCCGCGTAGATGGGGATATCGTGGAAAGGGGAGATGTAGCGCCCGGCGGCGTCCTCTGCAAAGCAAGGCGGGGGTGGGGGGTAGTCAGGCCCGGCCTGAGGGGACGCCTCAGGTGAGGGGCGACGGGGGACGCCTCAAGCCGCGGAGTGTGGGGGAGGACACACTCCAAAAGACCTCGGCTCCCCCACCGCCGTGCCAGGAGGATGAGGGGAAGGAGGAAGAGGAAGGCGGCAAGCACTCACTGAAGAAGAGCCGGTACTCCAAGCTGTGAGGCGCGGCGCGCCCCTCCACGCTGTAACCGGCCATGGTGCCGGCGGGCTGCCGCACTGCGCAGGCGCGATGCGCCACGCCCCCTCCCCTCCCCGCTAATGTAATGGGTACTACGCAGGCGCCAAGCCCACCCCACTGTGCCCCGCCCCGCGCCACGCGGCCCGCGGCGGTTGTGTCATGGCGTCATCAAGTGAAGCGTTGCGTGATTTTCTGTGACGTAGCCAAGCTGGGACAACCCGTTGGCACAAGTTTCACCCCCCACCCCGGCCGAGGCTGGATAAAGCGGGGGGCTGGCAGGGCCCATGGTGCCCCCCCCACTGCCTTGTGCCCCTCGTCTGCCGAGGCAAGGGACACGGTGTAGGCAGGACGCGCTTTTATTTCAGGGGCTGATGGCCCATGGCGTGGCGAATCCCCGGTCCCCTCCCGAGAACCTCGGTCTGGAGGCGGCCGGTGACCGCAGCGGCTCAGCCATCCTACGCGGGGATGCCAGCACGACATGGCGCCAAGGGCCCCGACTCGGAGGCAGGGGGCGATCCGCTGTCTCGCGTCTGGGGGAAGACGCGGTTGCGGGTGCCAAAGAGGATCCTGTGGCCGTGGCTCCTGGGGGTGTAGGGCCCGTGGTGGCAATGGTGGTGGGGCGAGCAGAAGGGGGCCCTGAAGGCCTCCTGGAAGCCCCGTCGGAAATTCTCATTGAAGTAGCCGTAGATGATGGGGTTGGCACTGCTGTTAAAGCCAACCAGTGGGCAAAGGGGAAGACGTAGATGGTGACCAGGCGGAGCTGGCCGTCGCTCAGCCACCCGTAGTCCAGCAGCAGCATCAGCGTCCAGAGGGGCAGCCAGGAGAGGGTGAAGAAGAGGGCGATGATGATGAGCATGTTGATGACCTTGGACTTCCTCCAGGAAACCCTCCTGCCCTCCGGCTCCTCTTGGCCGCGGGCAGGCGCCGCTGACTTGAAGAGCTTGAAGGCGATGCGGGCATACATGATGACGATGAGGGCGAGGGGGGCCACGTAGATGTGGGAGAAGAGGACGGTGGTGTAGATCCTCCTCATCCCCGTCTCAGGCCAGGCCTGCCAACAGGAGTAGAGGGGGTAGGAGTTGTTGTAGGTGTCCACCATGAAGCGGTGCTCCTCCCTGGTGATGGTCAGGGTGATGGCGGCGGGGCACATGATGAGCAGGGCCAGCACCCAGATGATGGCGATGGTCACCAGGGCTTTTCTCAGTGTCAGCTTCTGCCAGAAGGGGTGGACAATGCAGCAAAACCTGTGGGAGGGCAGACAGTGGTGGCTTTGGGCACATGGTTGGACGTCCCTGGGGAAGGAAGGTGGCCAGGAGGACCCGGGGTGGGAAAGCAAGGGTAATTTGGGTCGTTCTTTACATATGGCTTTTGATGGCAGAGATAGGTTGGGATCTTCCTGGCTTCGGTGCTTTCAGCCCAATGCTGGGAAGGACGCCTTGGTAGGATGCCCCATGGACAGCTTTGCGGTCCTCGCAGAGAGATGGGTCATGCTCGCGATGCCCCCGAGAGGTTTTCCGTGATGGAAAACTGCATGGGACACCTGAACATGCTGAGGGGGTGCTCCATCCCCATGCCAACGTAACTCTCCATGGCAATGGCCACCAGCGTGAAAACAGAGGCAGAGATGGACGTGCCCTGCACCAGGCAGCTCATTTTGCACATGGCGTTGTCGAAGGGCCAACCTGAGAGGGGACAGTGCAGAGGTTGTAGGTGCCTTTGGCTGGGCCAGGTCCATCAGCAGCTCCCTCTAGATGTCTCCATCCACGGTGCTGTTGCTGGGGGATGCTAAATCCTCCTCCTCAGGGGAGGGCTGCATTTTTGGCTCATACAGAGATGGCCTTTAGCAGTACAGATGGTTTGTGAAAAAACTCCAGATTTGTAAAAAAGATGCATATTACACTTCTTAGAAACTCAGGGAACACGGTGGTTGTCATTTCTCCTACACTGACCTAGGGCTTGAGCTGTAATCGCAGGGACTGACCTTGGGATCCACGATCAGAAGAGCTTTCATCTTGTTTCTTGACCCCAGTGCTAAGGCATTGGCCAGAAATAAATTGCGCCCCATAATAAGTAAGTAATTACACACACTGTGCCCAGGCTACACACCAGCAATCACGCCAGTGCCATGCTTTATCTTTGGAAAGGTCAGCAGGCAAAGCTGAGCCAGCACGGGGAGATTGATGCAAGGAGGAGGGTTTGTTTCAGTGCTGCTTCACAAAGGATGGCTGAACTTTAAATAAATATGTAAATGCAGCATTTAGGTCGTACTTACTTTGCAGAAAAATGTCCAAAACTTCAAAAAAAAAAGGACTTTAACCCCCCTAAAATAGTAGGTCTAAATGAAATGACACCTTTCATCAGATGTGGCCAAGTGGCCACCACCTGCCCTCCTCATCCTCAGCAAAAAAAGCCCCCACGGGGTGGCCTCGTCAGGGGGGAGCAGAAGACGCATGATGTTCCCCACCACTTTCTCTCCCCCAACTTGCATTTTGCCCCTCCGCTGCCCTGCTCACCTGTGATGAGGTTGTCCACCAAGGTGGTGGGCATGCAGAAGATGCCCACCAGCAGGTCACTGATGGCCAGGTTGAGGATGAATATGTTGGTGACTGTCCGCATCTGGCAGTTCTTCACCACGATGAAGCACACCAGGATGTTGCTGATCATGCACATGAGGAAGATGAAGGTGTAGGCCAGGATGAACATGGCAACCACGGGGGAGGAGTGCTGGTAGTACGCCGAGAAGGTGTAGTTCTCCCTCAGGAGGTAGCTCTTGCGTGTGGTGAAGTTGGGCCAGCTGCCATTGGAAGGGCCTGGGGAAGGGATGGTGGGAAAATGAAACTGGGAGAGGATAAAGCGATTATTCCCTTCATTTCTTAATGCCCTTGGAGGCTGGTTTTCATATTTATACCAGTGCCCAGCCTGGCCGGGATGTGTCCTGCTGGGACCATCTCAGTGCCCCAACGAGTCTGGTCTTCCTTGGGTTACACAGCCCAAAGTACTGCAGCACCTTGGCTAAATTATTATTTTATATCATTATTATCATTATTTTGATGAGGAATTAAAGCAGCCCAGAAGATGTCCTGTTCTCCTGGGATTTTTTTTTAGGGATGATGCAAGGAAGATAAATCCATGTCCTGAAACCACAGGGCTCTGGCAGTGCAGGAGCTGTATCCGTGCAGTCCCCCAGCACAGCCGGCCTGGGAGCATCCCAGCTCCCAGGTGTGTGCCGCTGCTTCTCTTTGCATTTCTGAGGTTTGCAGTTTGAGATCCCCTAAAATCTTCTTCTCCCCGGCAAAGCCACAGTACCCAAGAGAGACGGGCTGGGCAAGAGGAGACCCTGCCCTCCCCTTGTATGTAAAGCCATAATTATACATAATTAAAATCATTAATTTAGGACCGTGAGAACTTCTGATGGAGGCAGGGGGGTGGCATTTTGTTGCTACAGATTTAACGGGGGAGCAGGTCTGTGCAGCAGCCACCCTTGGGTTTCCCGGGCTTTACGCGGGCAGGGATGTGGGATGATGCCGGATACAGGCAGGAGCCACCTGCACCGGTGGTGGAACTTACCCCAGGCAAACCCAGGCTGCAATTTTAAGGCAGAAGGCAGCATGTTTTTGCTTTAAACTCAGCCTAACTGCCTGCAGGTCAATCCCACTCTGAGAAAGCACTGCAAAGCCACTGCATGGTGGGTGGCTGTATCATCCACCCCCATTCCCATGCTGGCACTCAGCTCGCCAGCTGAGATGCTTTTCCCTGTCACCGGGACCACCAGTTTTCCCGAGACTCCAGCACACAGGGAGGCCCTGCCTGGCCTCTGTGCCCCTGCCCTGGGCACAGAATTCGGCCAACAGGTTTCCAGTGGGGCTTCAGAGTGGTGCGGGGATGGGGGAGTGTCTCACAGTTATGGGAGAAGGAGCCTCTGGGAGAGGCGAGGAAGCAGGGCAGTGCTGCTGGGGGAAAGATGCTCTGGGCGGTCAGCATCAGGTGTACCTGCACCAACCGGCTTCATTAGCAGAAGCGATAGCAAAGACTGTAATGAGGTTGACCAAAACCTGCCATATTAAGCCTGAAACTTTGCTGGACTTCACCTCTTTGGGCTGCAACGGCTCACAGCATGAGCGGGCAGTGGGTGTCCTATGGATGAGGAATCTCAGGTGGTTTCAAAAGCAAGGCAGAAGATGAGGAAAGGAAAATAAGGGGCTGCCGAGCACCCTGGTCGGTGCTGGATGGATGGAGGCGTCCTCCGTTTGGCGGTGGCATCTCGGGTGCAGTGAGAAGGGGATGGGGTGGGGGGGACTGGCTTGGGGGGGTGTGTAGATGGGCCACTGCAGGGAAAGGCTGGCCTGATGGAATAAGGGTGTGGGGTGCGGGCGGACACCTTTTTGGGGGAGAAAATAAAATAAATCGGGTCTTGGTACTCACCTCCGCCAGCCCGGCTTGGCTCCGGGGGCTGCATCGCCGGCATGGTGAGGGGGGCGGGGGGAGGTTGTCCCCGTCCCTCCTCCGGTACCCCCGCCCTGCGCCGGTACCGCGGTGCCGGTGCCGCTGCACCGCTTGCGACTGCTCGCCGCCGGCTGCAGCGGAGAGGTGTGTGTGTGGGGGGAGGGGCAGCCTCCTATCGCCATGGAAACTGGGGTACCCGCACGCGCCGGGGCTGGTGGGGGGGCAGCCCATGGGAGGCACAGAGAGAGCAGGAGCAGGTTTGCTCCCTGGGGAGGGTGGCAGTCTGTGTCCCCCCTCGCTGCCCCCGAGGTCCCCCCACGCTGGTGCTGGCACTCAGCACCGCCTCGGTGCCTCTCTCAGCACTCCTGTCCATCCCAGGAGGGGCAAACATGCCAGGAGGCCCAACACGAGTTGGGAGGACATCCCCCCTGTCCCCCGCCTCGTGTGAATCACCCACATGGTGGGGAAAAGCAGCACGGTCCTTAGCGATGCTCAGCTCCACTCCAGCCCCTCCATCATTGCCAGCATCAACACACTCCCTCTTACCGTGGTCTTTTACCAAAGTTTGCCTTTGGCAAGTCTAGAAGTCAAATATTTCTAGGATTAACCATTCCTGGCTGCCCCCAACCAGCCCACACCATCGGGAATTGTTTGCCCCTTAAAAGCCCGAAGGAGCAAACCCAGATGTTTAAACAAGCCATTTTGAGATAACGGCTGTGGTTTCTCTCAGGAGCTTTTTTTGCAGGCGGCCTTTTTTGCTGCCAAGGGACACCAGCGTGCCCAGCAGCGGCCTCCCCACCACGGAGCTGCTCTCTCAGCCGTATCCTGATTTCCACAGCCCATTTGTTCCCAGGAGACAAAGCAGCACATCTTGAAGACCCACAGCACCCAGGAGGTGGGTGCACGCTTCTGTGTGGCGTGAGCAGCGTGTAGGGACCCAATGGCACTGGGTTGCTTTGATTTCCACGGTGAAAAAGTGTGGGGAAAAAAAAAACAATTTCCCAGGGAAAAATTTCCCTAGGGAAATACCGCTTACAGTCTGGGCATGATCCAGCCAGAGGCTTCAGCCTGAGCTGCAGCGAGCAGGGACATGGCAAAGGGGCTTCTTTAAGTAGAAGACTGGTAATTCAAATGTAAACAGATACAAAAACCCTCTGTAATGGGAAAACATTTAATCAGGCACTTGGCACACCACCACATCAGCAATTCCAGGGGGAACCCTTACAGCCACAGGGATGTCCCCCACTATCCCAGCCCCACCTGCTCCCCATCACCGGCCGGGCTGGAGGGATGTAGCCAAACATCCAGCTCCCCCAATTTTACCCAAACCTCACACCGCAGGCATCGCAGCTCCTCTGCCTCCCCAATGCACAAAGCGGGAGATTCCCTGGCTCGGGAGCTGGCAGAGCCATCCCTTCGCAGAGGAACCCTGCTGCTTGCTTTTTGTTAGGGAAAAAAAGAGAGACTGTCTGCCTCTCTGCGGGTTTGGGGCAGAAATAGCAGCATAGCAGGGACTGACCTAAGCCAAACCACTCTTGCAGACAGTCAGCCCTCAGGACAGCTGGCCTGGGCACGCTGAGACCCACTCACGCTTTGGGGATGGGCTCCTCTGGTGACAGCAGCAAGTCGAAGGGGATGAGGGGCCGGACCAGGAGCCGCACCTCGGGGCTGATAGGGTTCGCCCGCAGGTTGAGGCTCCGCAGCGATGCCATGGAGGCCAGCGTCTCAGCCGGCACCTCTGCAAAAAGAGAGCACCGAGGGGTGAGCATCCATCCTGGTGTCGTCGGCTGCCAGGGAGTTCAGAGTGGCAGAGGGGGCGAAAGGCGTGGCTCAATGGGCAGCCCGGAGCAAACCCTGCTCCTGCAGATCTCCAGGCTTTTATCGAAACAGAAACATAATTAAGTTACACGACAACTCAAGCAAATGTCTTGGCAAGGTGCAAACGCTATGATACTAAATGCAGACACTTCCCTCCAGTTCTCTCAGTCCTAAAAACACCCTGCTGGGGTGCTAAACTGGTATTCAAAGACTTATTCCCTTATCTTATTCCCAGTGTTGCAATGCCCAGGAGCCCTCGCCAGGCTAATGGGAGAGCACGTGCTCCTTGCCCACATTGGGCAGGCTCCAAAATGGCTCCCAGCCATTGCCAGGCACCCTTGCATTTCGCAATTTCCATGAATTCAGGTGTTTTCATTTGGAAACCTCTTTCTAAAGTAAACCCTTTTTAAGTGGTGGAGGCGGGGAATGGTGCCTTAACCTGCAGGTCTCTGGATGGTCCCAATGCAAATCCACCGAGAGCGGAGGAATGAGACCAATACAAAACCTAACTGTTAAGACCATTAAAAGATGGTAGTTTCAGCTTTTTGGTACAAATCACAATATTTTGGGCTTGAAAAGCCCACCTGCCTGATTTTACCAAGAACAATTTCTTTTGAATTTGGCCACCAAAAGGAGAAGAGCGTTTTGTGTCCCCAGCTCTGATTTCTTCTACCAATACCTGGAGCAGAATTGCAGTGTTGTAATTACAGCTGGGCGGGTGATTATGTGATTTTTAAACCATGAAACTTATTTTATGCTGGAAAAAAGACTCAAACACCTTGATGACTCTTTTTTTCTTTTTCTCCTCCAGAGAGCAGTGCTATTTTCTGTAATACACACATTTCTTAGCAGCGCATGTCTCTAATCAGGCTGAGCTTCACATGGGGGGGGTGGTTAATACCTCTTCTTTACGGTGGATTTGTTCACCACCACTCCCCTGTATTATTTGCCTTTTTTTTCCCCTCCTTGATGCGCATTTTTTTTTTAATAGATCTTTCTGTTTAATGTTCTTCTAAGGCTATGCAGAGTGATAACCTCTCACTTTGCTTAAATTTAGGGGGTTAAGGAAAGTATTTCAAGGAGCAAATCTTGCCCAGGGTGGGAACAGCTCAGCTCTGCAGCTTGATTCAAGGTAAGGTGCGAAGCGACAGGCAGGATGGCTGTGCCGTGGGAGCAGCAAACTCCTCTGTAAGCAACCCGAAGCATCACTATCCCAAAGGATAAGGCACTCGTGTTTGCGCCCGAGTTATTCATGCTGGCTTCACCAGTTAAGCAAAAAAGGCTTTTTCATAATTAAAGCGAACAGTGGTTTTCACAGATGAGAATACGATAATAAGCGAGCGAAAAACCTAGCTCCTTCAGATGAAAAGGCTGCCGAGGCATTGGGAAGCATCTGAGGAAATGGATATGAAAGGGCTGCGGAGGCACCTGCGGAGCTGGGTAATGAACACCGAGAGCCCCGAAGGTCTCACAGCCACGTGCAGCTGCAAATTGAAGGTGGAAGGGGCCCTGCTCAGCTCAGCAAAGCCATTTCCTGGTCACATTTTAGCATTACCTGCATCCTCTTCTGGCCTCCAGTTCCTGCCAGCCTCCTCCAAGCCTGCTGATGGAAACCTGCTCGCTGGCTCCTCTGCAGCTATTAACAAAGGTGCATTTTCCCATGCCATTATCCCAAATTAAGAGTGGCTCTCTTTAATGCTTAGGAGGAGAAAAGTCAGCCACAGCTGCCCCCAGCAGCAACCTGCCTAGCCTTACTAGTGGTGTCCAGCATGCCCCTTGCTATCTCAACATCTTCTGTATTGAAACATTAATAGAGGAATAAGGGAAAGCATTAATCAAGGAACAAGGGAAAGAGAAACTGAAACTTCAGGCACCAAAAAACCCCTATGGACTTGCAAGATGAAAATGCTAATTTGATGCCACTCTAATTAGCAGGCAAAGAATTAAAAGCACTAACATTAATATATATAATTATACTCCAGGGTTAAGAGCTCACTGAGATGAAAAGGGCAGTTCATGGCACTAAGTGTCTCCTGTCAGAGCCCACAGACTCCAGGCAGGCCTTAATTAATCTCCTTTTACTCCTGTTTCCCTTTAGCTGCAAAACATTACCTATCATTTCCAGTTCAATATGTCTTGGTAGGTGACTTAGCCCTCTTTCAGCCAATACTTTTGATCTGGTTTGCAGCACTGCTATCAGCTCCTTCAGCATCCCTAGGAGGGCAGAGGAAGACAGGCAGGACTGGGAATAGCACATGGCTACAGCAGCAGCACCGAAAACCAGGCCATCTGCAACGCTGCTGCTGCTGCTGCTGCTGCTACCCCAACTCCATCTCCTGTCTGTAAAGCACCTTTCCTTGCCTGCCAGTCTCTTGTCTGGAGCAGGGTCCTTGACTTGTTATGGGGCTAAGTGGTGCAACCTGGGTCCCAAAGTATAAAAGGCAGCAAAATGGAGCTTTTGCAATATTAGGGCAGCTCCTTTCCACTATGAGCTGGCTGGAGGTGTGTAGGTTCTGCTGCTGGAGAACAGCACTTGGATGAGCTTTCACATGTCTTAAGAGCTTCTCCAAGGATGGGTTAGCTGCTCCTTGTGAGACCGTGCTGCCACAACAGTGTCCTCAGCCAGCTGCGGCGGGTGAGTTGTATCTCCATGCAGAGGGGGAAAGAGAAGATGTCATCTCCTACAGCCTGGCCTAAGATCTCCTGGGGTGAAATGAGTGTGAAGGGCTCAAATCTTACTTGGCTGTCAAGGAAGAACAAGATTTTTGCTAGTTAAATTCAAGCTGTCAGTCTTTTCTTAACTCTCCTTCTCCTCTTGTGACAGGCTATTGTGGAAGGAAATGGTATATATAAATATAAGCTCATAAATAATATCTAAAACTATAGTAGCATGTCAAAATACACATATATATAGATAAAAATGCAAACTCATGTGCAGACGACTGGCACCAAGGCTCATCCCACAGCCTGGCTGCAAGCTCCCAGTGTGCTGTGCCTGTGAAGAGCAGGGAGCTCAGCCCTTGTGCTAGCTCAGCGCTGGGCAGGCTCAGCCTAGAAGGCTTGAGGGCAAGCCAGGAGACTTCACCATGGTCCCAGAAGGTGAGACTGAGAAGCAATGCTTTCCCTTGGATGTTGAGGACCTGAGCTGTTGCAGCTCTTGGGATGCTCTGGTCCCTAGGAGGCTGTTGTGTGAATGAGCCCAGGAGGCAGGGGGGAAGGTACCCAACAGTGAGGCAATTACCAAACCTTTTGTTTCTTTGGCAACAAAAGGGCTGCAACACCCCCGGCTTTCTGATCTCTGTCTCTTCCCTTTCCAGAAAATGCCCCTAATAGGTTAATCTTTCTCTTTGCTGCAGCCAGACAGCATTGTGCCCATTTCCAAGATACATCCCTGAAACAATTTAGATTGAAATTATTAATTTCTACTTTTTCATTATTTTTGCTGAGTCCGATAACAGCAGCAGAAGGGAGCCTGCTGGGAGGTGACCAAGCCTCGTAGCTGGGTTTTCTAGCTGGATTAATCCAGCTGGGTACAACCCTTGATGTATTCCTTCCTCCTGCATGTAAGCAGGGGGTGGAGGTGGGAAAGCGATAAAAAGCTCTATTCCCTTCCTGTGGCACTCTGCTTGCACAAAACGTGAAGGAAATAACGAATTTGGGAGACCTCAGCTCCTGCATCAAGTCTGATTGAAGTTGGCCAATTAAGCTCGAAGTGATGGAGGGAATGGAGAGTGAGAAAGCTCTCTCTGGAAGGAGGGAGAGAAGAGGAGTGTGGAAAAGCCACATCTTTCACTGACTCTCCTGGAAGCAGTGTTTAATGTCTTACTTTCCTATAGGCATGGCCAGGGAGCAGCTGATGCTGTTAATAAAACTCGTGTTGCTGGGAGCAGCTTTCCAGGGAGCAGCTTTCCCAGCAGCAGCTGAAGCCACCCCAGATAAAACAGCAAAATTGAGTGCACTCAATATTCACCTCCCCAGGGATCCGCATGGGCTGTGGGATGCTTCAGCCTGGGCTCTTTGAAAGCTCGCTCCTGAATAAACCCCTTTTTGTCTACATGCAACAGCTGCCCCTTTTGCCTGGCTTTTGGGGACTCCAAAGGCTTCAGCTCTGCACATGAAAGACTTTTTCCTCTGACTGCAGGGTCGGGGGATAAGCAGCTCTTACCATTCCTTTAATTTCACTTCTTTAGGGGATTTTGTGGTGTAACCAAATGTTTGCTCTGGGAAATGTTCGGGTGAGCTTGTGTCCTTACTTTACCTGGCAGCAAACATTGCAGTCCAGCATCCTTGGGGCCAGGTTTTGCAGTCAGGTCTATTTTTTTTATTATTATTTAATCTGGTGATTTTGAGTCACAGATGGAGCTGCCTTTGAGAGCCATATCCCAGCGTGGTGAATAGGGTGGCTTGAATGGGGCTTGATTCCCCCTATGTCTGCAACAGCTTTGTCCCCAAAGGCAGCACAAGCATTAGCAAAAGCAAGAGGCTAACAAAGCTCTGTCTATTTAGCATCTCCCCCGCACCCGCGTGCTCTTCCCCTTGCCAAATTTATGCTCCTTTTGCTGGATCACTAAGCCATCCCTCGGCCTGGCTGTGGCCGCAGGGGATGGTGGACCCACAAGCAAAGCTTCAGGCTGGGATACATCCCTGGCCCGTGGAAGTGTGGTTGCCCTGAGGCAAGGGCAAGCATCACCTCCAGCAGAAAAAGGTCCTTCTCACCTGTAATCTCGTTCTCTTCCAGGTCGATGGTCTCCAGGCTGGTGATGGCAGCCAGGGGCTCCGGGAAATGCTGAAATCTGTTGCGGGAGAGGTTGATGGCCTGGAGGTGCAGCAGGGAGGTGACCTCCTCGGGCAGGCGGTGCAGGTAGTTGCCTGCCAGGTTGAGCTCTGAGGTTTGGGGAAGAGAGGAGGGGTGGTCATGGGATGAGGGGGAAGAAGACAGGACAATAATACATAGCTTAATTTACAGCCTCCATGGGCTGTCAGGTCTAGCAATGGGATTCCAACTCTAAAAAACAGGATATTTTTTTTTTTTTTATTTTGCTCATCTCCATGGTTTGCCATTGTGCTGTGAATACCACTTTTAGGAGTGATATGTTTCTTGGCTTCCTCAGGCTTTCCTACTGAAACCTGTGCAGCATTTAGAGAGCAGGGGGTGTAGAAATAAGCAGTATTTCTTAGTGAATTTGGTGCAGTTACCCCTGATGGATGCTTGTTGTAGCTTAAGGCTAGTTTTCTACCTTCATGTGTGTGAACCCCTTCTGAGATATAAACAGTGGTGCAAGAAATGTATTTATATGGGAAAAATATCCATTCTACAGAGTTTAACCCTCGGTGATGATTTTTCCCCACCGGAAAAGCTCCTGCGAGGCTGAGAGCAGCACTCCTGCATGAAGGGCCACTAGCCATCGGGACAGGCACCCCAAATCCTGCTGTCCCAGCACTCTTCTCCAGTGACATGGGGCTTTCTGCTCTATAAATACCCATGCAATCTGCCCTGCCCCTGCTAATACCTGGTATTTATAGGTCCTGCCTTATTCATGCTGGCACAAGGCTGTCCCCAGCCCCGGGGTATCTCTCCCCTGCAACAGCCCTGCTGAGGCCAGTGTGTTCATCACCGGAGTGATTACTCCACTGATGGAGAAAAGGCCTTGCTGGGAAACGAGACTTTTTTTTCTCCTCAGGGCTCTCTGCTGGCTAGCAAATGAAAATTGATTTCCTTTGCTTGAAGTGTTTCTTCTATCCAGCCTAGGGGAGTTTTCACAGATGATGCTCCAGGTCCGGCACGACACGGGAAGCCTCCCCAGACACCCACCACGGTGGCACTTGTGCAGTGCATTGTATGAACGAAATATTTGCTTTTAAAAGCTGCCAGAGCCCGAGGTGATGCTGCAGGCAGGTGAAGTCCTGGTGCAGTTCCCAGGGTTCAAAAGCACGGTGCTGGATGCTTGCATGACTGTGTTTTAGCAGATTAGCTTCTCGCTGCTTTAGCTGGGCTCTGTGGGGATGTGTCCTTACAGCACCAGCCGTCTGCTGATGACTATTCCCATCTCCTGCAGCAAGCAGAAGAGCGAGTAGCTATCACTGATGTCTCATGATGGGGGCTAATTAGCCAGCAGCAAGCCAGCATGCCTTCTGCAGCCTGAAATACCCCATCTCTGTCATGCCCAGTTATGCCCAGGCTGCCTTTCCTGTCCTCTTTCATCCACAGCCCTGTCCTTGGAGGGAGCTGGAGGATGATGAGTGATGCGTGGAAGGTGGCAGGGCATGAATTTGGGAGGGTGGGTGAGAGCAAAACCAGTGCCCTTTTCCTCAAAGGGCTGGAAAGGGTAAAGAAAAATTATTTTTTTTGGGGGGGGGGTGGTGGTGGGGGAGAGCTAGTGCTTGGAACAAGGTGTGGGCACAGAGGAGCGAAAACTGCGGTGGGAAAACTCTATGGTGCTGTGCCCTCTCTGCAGCAACCTGGGCGCTCTTTGCTTGGTCCCAGGGCTGTTGCAAAGAGGCAGGGCTGTCCCTTACCTCTCAGCTGGCTGAAGGTGGTGACGAATCGGCTGGTGAGGGACTTCAGCTCGTTGTTTGCCAGGGAGATGCAGTGGATCCCCTCGGTGACGCTCCTCATGGCTTTGTAGATGCCGGTGGGAAAGGATATCAGCTTGCAGTTGGCCAGATCTGTCACCAGAGAGAGACCTTGGCACCTTAGAATGCGCCCCAGCTGGGATGGAGCAGTGTTTTCCATCTTGTTCTCCACCCCTTAAAGCTCAAATTGCCTGTCCATGTGCTGCCATCCAAGGATGCCGTAATGGCCCCTGCCGTACACCTCTCCTTTGCAGGGATCTTTGCAGCACTTCTGCGAGCACCAACGGTTTCCATCAGCAATACTAAGCTTGTTCTGCCTTGGGTTTGTTGAACCCCAAATCACATTGCATCTACCTCCACACTGCGATGTCCTCCTGCAAACCTTCAGCCAGCCCATCCATGCCTGATAACTTCCCAACTTCAGTAATCCTGCTTCCCTATGTCCCTAAAGCCCTGGGGAAGGTCAGGCAGCACAGGGATGCCTCCCCCACTGCTGATGGGGATGAAGCAGGGCTGTTCCTGGCTGCTTTCCTGTGGTGATGGGCAGTAGGGAGGGAAGAGGATGGCTTTTTTCTTCTTGCCAGCGGATTTGGCTGCACTCCTTACCTGTTGGTGTTTTTGTTTCGCTCTGAATTGTTTCTGTTTCTACTTCTGGGACATGCCAGGGGATGGGAACCCTGTATCCCAGCCCCGTAATGCTCAGCCTGGGCTCTGCTGCCTTTTCCCTTCCCAAAGCCATGGGAGGGGTGGCACAAGCTCAGTCCTCCCTGGCTTATCCTCTCTCTTGGGAGGATGTCGAGAGGCTGAGTGATGAAGATCTGACTCTCAGCATACGCTGGTTTATACCCCAGGGCTGGGAATCCAGCATGAATAAAAATGAGCGGCTTTAATCTCTCTCTTTTGATGAATCACGGTGTGTCTCAGATATCAGCTGGAAATGGGGAAATTGCAGAGAAACACGAATCTGACAAGGTGATGTGGATAAAAGTCTGGCTCCTGCTGATGCTTGCAAGGAGGGACTGTATCCCTGGGCTGTGTCCCATGGGGTTATGTGCCATTGCTGGGAACTCACCCCAACTTTGGGGGGAGTCTGAGAGCCCTTTGGAGGAGCCTTTCCCTTCCCTGGTGGTGTGGGAGCCTTGAGCGCAGCACCCAGAGAGGGGACCAATGGCTTTTTTTAGACTACAGCAGCAAAATATAGAGCCCTGGTCCCAGACACCTGATCCTTCTCTGGGCCCCGAGCGGTAGCTGAGCTGAAGCGCCTGGCTTACCCAGGGAATCCGATTTGTTCTCCACCGTGTCGTTCACCTTCCTGGCCACCCGGGCCACCGCCTCACCCATCTTCTTCTGCATGTGGGCGCCTGGTCCCGCCGGGGACACGCTTCGGCTCGGGGGATCCACAGCCCACAGGAGAAACCAGCCGCTCTGGCCTCGCTGGAGAGGGATGCTAAAAATAGCTGATGGGATCAGCCTTCTCGAGGGAGGGAGGCTGTGCTGGGGCTGGCATGGCCCTTGCGGTATGAGATTCCCAGCTTTCCAGGATGGTATGTCTGGGATGTGGGGATGCACTCCCTTTCCTGGTTTGGGATATGGGGGTTCACCCACTTTCCTGGTGATACGGGGCTGGCGTGGCCCTCAGGGCACAGGATTCCTAACTTTCCAGGTCGGTGCTTTGTGATATGGTGATGCATTGCCTTTCCCTGTGGTGATGTAGCCCTTGGGGCATGGGGCTCCCAACTTTTTGGGTTGGTACCTTTGCGCTATGGGACTGCACCCCCTTTCCTGGTGACTTTGATCAGCTCGGCTCAGCCAAAATGTTTTAGTAGAAGGGGCCCTGCATACGACTACCTGCCTTGCATGGGGGGTCTGCGAGGAAGATGGGACACCTTTCCCCCACCCCCAAAAAAAACCCCAAAAAACCCCGCTCTTCCCACGCCGGGAGTCGAACCCGGGGCGCCTGGGTGAAAGCCAGGAATCCTCACCGCTAGACCACGTGGGAGGGCGCGGGCAGCGCCGCCCGCCCCCGCGCCTGCCCCCTACCGGCGGCGGGAGGGGGAGGTGGGAGGTACGCGGGGAGGCGGGGGCGGCGCCGGCTCCGCGCCGCCTCCGCGGGGACAATAGCGCGGGGCCATGTCGTCCGCCGGCGGCCGCCAGCCCAGCCAGAGCCGGGCCATCCCCACCCGCACCGTGGCCCTCAGCGACGCGGCTCAGCTGCCCCCGGACTACTGCACCACCCCCGGCGGCACCCTCTTCTCCACCACTCCGGGAGGTAAGCGCCAGGGCTGCGGGGCCTGCGGGGCGGCGGCCGCGGGGCCGCGCTGG
>VZSC01017476.1:0-18940 GCA_013398225.1 Steatornis caripensis | reverse complement strand
AGGTGTTTCACAGCTGTCCTGTCCTGGATCCAGCACCATTCCTCGCCCTGGCCCCCGTCGCACACATATCTCCCTCCTCTCCCATTTCTGGGGAGGAAAAGGGCATTTTGGCTTCGAGGGGTGCAGGCAGTGCCTTGATGGGTCCAAAACTGCTCTTGTCCTTCTGAACACGGCTGGGGTGGTGGCATCTGCCCGTCCCCTGTCTGTCCCAGGGGGCTGGCAACGAGAGGGGATGTGAAGGATCTGTGTGGCTCGCGGGTGCTGAGTGCTGGGGGTCCCTGTGCTGTGTCTGGGGGACGCTGTGTGCCGGGGGGTCCCTGGGGAGACGGGTGGTGGGGCTGGGGGGTGCTGAGTGCTGAGGGTCCCCGGGGGGTCGCTGCTGCAGCTGGTGGGGGGTGCTGGGTTCCCCNCTCCCGGGCCCCTCCCCTCCGGGCCCAGGCGTCCCACTCCCTCCCCGGAGCCACCTCCTCCACACACCCTTCCCCCGGGTCGTGGAGGGGGGTCCTTTCCCAGCCAGGTGCGTGGGGAAGGGGATTGGCGGGGGGGGAAGCTTTGTTTTGCCCCAGGGCCTCCAACCCTACAGTGTGGGCACGAGGCACCCAAACCCCGGCAAGGAGCGTTTGTCCACCGCCAATGCTGTGCTTCAAACCTCTAGAAAATAGATGGATAACTAGTTTTGAGGGCCAGCACCCCGCACACCACCCCACGCCGTCTTCCCAGCTCTTGTGCCTTTGCAGTCCCGATTCCTTTTTAAAAGGGGCTTTTCTCTCCCTCTTGCTGCCTGGAAGGCAGCCCCGCGGGAGGCTGACCCAGGCCAGGAGCCCAGCGTGGCTGGCTGCCGGTTGCCGGCTGGGCCCGTTGTGGCTAGACTGCCCCAAAGTGAGTTTTGGGGTTTGCATCCCTTGGCTGCCTCTCTTACGCCCCCTAAAAGCCGTCTAGGGGGGCGGGCACCAAAATGGGGAGCAGCAGGGTGGCTCCCTGCTGGAGGATGAAGATGGAGGAGGAAGAGAAGCAGATGTGACCGCAGTCCCTGCTCGGGGAGCATCCCAGTCTGGGGTTTGGCTCCGCAGCCTCCCGTTTGGGGAATGCTGGAGGAGAGGGAAACCCGGGATCACTCGGTGATGGCTTTCCCACTGGCACGTCCGTGCGGGGTATGTCGCAGAGCCGGGTGGGCTCCTGCCGCCCCACGGGACAGGGTCGCCCTCACTGCCATGTCGCCCGGGCAGGACTGGGACACGCAGGATGTCCTAGGAGGAGGAGAGGCTGCCCGCTCTCGCTGAGTTCCTGCTCAGCATCTGTAGCTGTTGGGGCTGAAAACTTCCAGAAACTGCGTCCAGGTTGTGTTTCCTATGGCTGCCGGACTTTTCCGGACCCCCTCCTCTACCCTTTCCCCGGTGCATCGCTCCTCTTAGCACTGGAGGGGTGAACACCACCTCTTCTACGCGCAGCGCTCCGCACCGTGGCACTCGTGCTGTACCCCAAGCTGTGTCCTGGCTGTTAACCCCGTCTGGATGGGGGGTCAGCGGGTTTTGGGGTGGCTGGGCTGGGAGCGGGCAGGCATTGCCTGAGGAGGGAGCAGGCAGGCAGGCAGCGATGGTGGGACATTTCCTTCCTGGAAGGCAGGAAGTGATTATGTCTTTGCACGAACGACACGGAGCCTAAAAATAACCGGCAGGTCTCTGTTGTGAGCAAATACACCCCGGGATTTGCTTGATTTCATTTTATTTAAGAGAGCTGTGGGGTGGGGGAGAAGAGAACCGGCGAGAGCGAGCTCCGCGTGCTCCCGCTTGCAAAACCACGGAGTGTGCAAAGGCGCGTGCGACGGCGGGCACGAGCGCACATAAGATGCTGCTTGTCTCGCGGAAGGTGCACTCTGCAGCAGCCTGGCTTTGAAAAGCAGCTCCGTGTAAACGGAGCTGTCCCGTTGCTCCGCCAGCCTTCCCTGTCGGGAGGGGAGCCGGTGGTTAGCTATGAATAGCACAAAATCATAGCCCTCGCCTTCCCGAAATGCCCTGGCTGGGCTTCTTGTGGCGCTGAGCCTCCTGGGGTTGGGTGCGGGGTGCTGCGCTGTGGGTGCCACCCCAGGGTCCCCACCCTTGGGGACCCCCCGCTGCCAGCTGGCGCAGGGTCACGGTGCAAAACCTCCTGCAGGGAGGAGGTGGAAGCAGCGGGGTGAAAAATTTGGCGGAGCAGGTTTGGGCATGGGGCCGTGGTGCTTGCCTTTGGTGTCAGAGGGAAGCTCCTCCATGGGATGGCTGTCTCTTTGGAGATGGCCCTGGCCTTTATCTCCATCCTTTATGGCTTTTTTTTTTCTTTGCACAGTTGCAAGGAAACTCTTCAGGGAGTGTGCTCATAGACGTCGAAACCGTTGGCAGGGAGCCATCGGCACAACTGGCAGCGCTGGCACTTGCAAAGTCAGGGCTTTGTTCCTCTTTCCGTTGATGCGCCTTGGTAAAACCTGCTGCCGAGACGCGTTTATGCCTTAACTCCTCCTGCGTGTCGCCCGGGCTTCGCTTAGTGAGGAAAGCTTGATACTGCTGATTAATAATTCACTGTTAAGCGGCTTTGGGAGGAAGGGCTGCAGCCCGGGTGCCGCTCCCAGTACATCCCACTGGGTACCAGCATCCTCCCCACTGGCGGCCGCCTCTGTGGCAGGGCGCGGAGTCGCAGCCCTGTTTCTGGGGTGACATGTTGGCATGCTGCCGCCTTCTCCCCGGCTCCCTGTCTCAAACAGCTTTCCCTGACTTCAGGGCAAGGACTTTTAAATCGAGTAGCTAAAGGCGAGGTGGTCACGTTGAGGATGGGGATGCGGCGCTCGGTTTTGTGCCGAAAGGCAGGAGTGCGTTGGGGAGGGCGTGTGAAACGCTGAGTCGTCGTTATTCTGGTGATTCCGCTTCAGTCTGGGGGAAGGCATCCAACTGATGCTTTCCCCTCGTCCTTGGGGGATGCCGGTGGTGGAGCACAGGGCGCAGGGGTGGATCGGCAGCGTCGATCTCGGCCCGATTGGGAAATTCCCCTCTACTTTCTAGGAAACGCTGCTTATTTAGTTATATTTTTGGCCGTCGGCGCTGGCTCTCCGAGGGGCCAGTGAGAATGGAGGGCAGTTGCTTTTGTTTGTTTAAAAATAATAAGAAAACAATCAAGGCTTGTAAAATCCGAGCGGTCTGCTGCAAAGTTGGCTTTCCAGAGCCTTTTCCTCCCCATTGCGACATGCTTTTGGGTTGGTTTAAGGCACTTTGGGTCGCGTGGCTTCTGTGCCTTATTTCACTCTCACAGCTCAGCGGGCAAATGACACGTTTCAAATGAACCATGGCTTAATACATTATTTCTCACCTTTCCTTTTTTGTTTTATTATGTTTTTTTGATAAGCCGAGCTGCTTCCTTCCGGCATCACCTGGAACAACAAGAGCCTAGTTCCCCCGCAGCCTCTGCTCCGGGATATCTCATGAGACACACGGGCTCCGCTGGCAAAGGGCTTGCTGTTTGCGTGTTATTTTATTTTCACTGTTTTTTGAAAAAGAGGGTTAAAGAGCATGTTTGGGCCTGGGGCTCGGCTCCAGCATTTCCTCCGGGCTTCGGCGATGCCCGTCCGGCAGCGCTGGGGCTTCCTGCCGGCCGCTGCAGTGTTTCCTGCCTTCCTGCTTGGGTCAGCCATGCCAGGTGCCCCCCCCCGCCCCTCCCAGTCCCTCACGGATGCATCCGTGCCAGCTCAGTGCCGAGAAGCTGCTAGGGCTGCCCCGCACCCAGGGGAGGGACGGATGCATTAGGAGGATGCCGCGACTGCTGCTGCTTCCCGAAGGGCTTTTCATTTTATTTAAAAAAAGCTGTAAAATAACCTGGGGATGCAAGGAGGGAGATTTATTTGATTTATTTCCTGCTGACAATGAGGCAGCCAGGCAAGTGCAGGCTTCCTCCTCATCGCGGCAGCCGGGGCAGATGCATCCTGCAGCTGTAGCCCGGCCGCCCCCCACTATATTTAGTCCATTGTTTGCTCTGGCTTTGAGTCCTTGCCAGGTTCCCGGGTGCAGGAGTAACCCCTGTGTCGGATGGCACAGGAGAGAAGTGGCTCAGCAAGGCAGGGAGGTGGGGAGCTGAGCACCGTGCATCGTCATGACCGAGGCGGGAGAGGCTGCGGAGCCCACGCGCCATCTCTGGGGATGCTCTCGCAGCGTCCTGGTGCCATCTGTGGCTCTTCTGGTGTTCCCTGTCCACCATGGGCTTGGTGGAGCTGGCTGTGCCGGGAGAGGGTCCGCAGGGGAAGGGAAGCAGCTATACATTGCACACCCATAGGCTCTGCTTTCTCCTTAGGCGGCAGGAATAATTAACCATCGGCCACTGGAGCTTTGAATTTAGGCGAAACACCTGGAGAACAGCAGCACCGGTTTGTTCGGGCGCGATGCCCTCTTTGCAGGGTGTTGGTCTTTTTTTTGCGGCTGTGGAGAAAATGAGCTCTTTGTTAACGAGCCATGGCCGCGATTGGTCTTGGGCTTGGCTTTTAGGTCCCCGATATCAGGGCCGCGAGTGCTGGTGAGGTGATGAGCTGGCTGGGTGGGTGGGTGTTTCTGGGGTTTGTCCCTGTGCCCCTCGCCCTGCGGAGAAGATGCAGGCAGGAGGCAAGGATGCTCTACAGGAGGGTTTTGCCTTTGCACCCTCTCTCTCCTAGAAAGGCAACCCCTAAATACGGCATTGTGCAAGTGGGGGAATGCTCAGAACTGGCTCACCCCGGCGGGTGCCGTCATAAAATCCATGTGGATCGCTTCCGAGCATCCTGACTTCTCATAGTGGCATGAAAACAGAGCAAAGCCGCGCCAGCTCAGCTGGTTTTGTTGAGAACAACTTAGATCTCAACGTGCCAGACTAAGGCGTCAGATACGGTGGGGTTCTTGAAAATACAGGTAAAATAATAAAACTCCGAGTTTTTTAAGGGTAAGTTCCCTGCCTAAGTGCCTGCTTAGTGTTTGCTAACTGTGTTCAACTATTGGGGGCTAAAAAAACCCCTGATATTTGGGCTAATGCTAGGCCCTGGGCCACTGCCCGCCTTGGCTGGCCTGTGACGGTGGCTCCGTTACATCTCTTATCGTCGCAGCCACCAGCGATATTTGGGAAGGTTTTCAGGCAAGATCATTTTATCTGGTTTCCTGGGATAGGGTTTTGCTTCCCCATCTGTCCCGTTTTGTGTCCCAGCTCGCAGGCCAGGCACTAGGAAGGGGGTAAGCCCTCCCACTCCCATCGAATGCGGCGGTACCATTAAATAGCGGCTCCCATACAGGTAACACCAGCGCTTCCCTCTTCCCGTGGCTTTTTAGAGCAATTCCAGTGGTCATCCAGAGCACCCGTTTTGGGTGATTTTGGTACTTTTCTAGCAGATGCTTGCTTTTTGCCTGCCGAGCTGAGGAGGCGGAGTGGGGCGGGGGAAAGGAGCTGAAATGTGATTTCCTTTCTCCATTCATTTTGTGGTTTGAAAGAGCATTTCCAAATCTGCCCGGTGTCTTTTATGTCTGTTATTTGCCGGAGCAGGAAAAAAAAATCCCCGGGGATTTACGGCGAAGGTGGGCGACTGCAGTGGAGCGGGGGTAGAAGGATGAAGGAAACACAGAAGCTGCCTGTGTGTGCCTGCGAGTTGAGGGGTGAGTCTCTGTCCCCCCTGGCGCAGGGATGCTGGAGCAAAGCCAGAGGGCTTGGTACAGTTTGTTGGGCTGCACTGGCTGCTTTTGAAAAGATGCACAGATTCTGAGCAAAATAGGGGGAGAAAACCCCAAAACCAAACCCCTCCCTGCGTTCTGGCTGAACACCCCCCTCGCTGGCTGAGCTCTCCAAAGCCACGAGTGCCTGCCCTGAAACACTTGAAACTTCCTATATTTTTTTTTTTTGGCTTTGTTTTTGCCCTGACAGTGTTCATGTGAAAGAAAAGCATAAGGGGACTTGGAGAAATGACACCAGCCTGAAACAGCTGAGGTTTTTCTCCCCTGCTTCTCTCACATGTAAAAGAAGCCAGGCTGCCTAATGGTGCAGAAAATTCACAGTAGAGCAACAAGTTTTCTGCGGAGCAGAGAAGGAAGATGGGGAGGAGGGGAAAAATCTGCGCTGGGGCACGGCCATCTCGAAATAGCACATTTTCTGGAGGCTTTTCCCCACTTTGAAGCATTTGCAGCTGCTGGGGGCATGGCATTCCCCGGGATTGCAGCGAGGGGCTGATGCCGCCCTGCTTGCTAGGCAGCAGGAGCAGCTGCGAAAGCATTTCCAAGGGCTGGGTTAAAGCCACCCGTGGTTTCCCTGCACTGTGCATCGCAGGTACTGTCCCGCTTTGAATGCTGCCAGGGTTATTCCTCGTGCAGCATTGGTGCAAAGGAGATTTTACCAAGGACTATCTTGGTGGGGGTGGGGGAAAGTGGGGGTTTTTTTTGTTCCCAAGCTACCCCCTTTGCCACCTCTTGCTTCGTTTGGTTGGCAGGACCCGGCCCTGGCTGGCGCAGACAGTCGGTGCATTGTCCCGGACCGGTCGAGTGTGGCAGGATGCTCCCGGCCTCCCCGCCCTGAGCTGACCCTTCTGCTTTCATCCGTGTTTAGGGATGAGGTTCCCTAGGGGAAGGGGGGGAATCTGCTTTTGGGATCCCCCACCTGCCCTGGGGGGAGAGAGTGCACACCACCTCCACTATGGGAATAACCGGCAGCTTTAAAAGCACCTTTCAGCTTTGCTCATTAATAGCTGGAGGAAACCCCTCAGCCCTGACGCGGTCAAGGACTTCGCTCAGCACTGCAGGATGGTTTATTGCTGTGTGAGGGCCACCTTTCCTCCTTGCTTCTGAGGCTGCGCCATCACGTGTGGGCACCCCCCGGCTCCGGCTTCTCCTCTGCTTGTGTGTGCATTGACAAGCGTGTGTGCAGCGTGGACAGGGGAGCGACCTCCCTGAGCCTCGCTTGCTGCTCCAGAGAGGCTGGGCAGCTCCTAAATCCTAAATAGCTAAATAGCTGGTAATATTTACTTGGTGCACAGGTGTTTCCCGCCCGGGGTGGGACCCTGGAGCAGTTTATGGGTGCTGGGAAAACAGAGGACGAGGCTAAGGGCTGGTGCTGCTGGGCCCTTCTGCAGGGCCGCCTGCTGACTCGGCAGATTTTGGGGCTGGATCCATCCCCCTCCTCCTCAGCCCCACTTTCGGCTGCTCTAGGTCTGGGCCCTCCTGGCAGGCAGGGAGGAATAAAACCCTTTGCAGGTGCAGGAGGGAGAGGGCTGCGTTAGCGTTTCTTCCCAAAAGGGCCTCTCCTCGCCAGCTGTTGGCGGCAGGGGGGGCCGTGCACTGCCCCCACCTGTGATTTTCGCTTCCTAAAACGGGAGTGGCTGGGAAAAAGAAAAATTCCTTCTCCTTCCCTCCTTGTTTTCCCCGCGGTTGCTGCCGCCTCGCCGTCCCGGCGCAGCCACCCGCGGATTATGGGTACGACCGCCAGCGCGGCGCAGCAGGCAGTCTCGGCATCCCCTTTGGAGAGCGGGGCGCCAGGCGACGGCAGCATGGAGGACCAGCGCTCCCTCAGCATCCACTCCTTCCAGACCCTGGGGCTCCACAACAGCAAGGCCAAGTCCATCATCACCAACAAAGTGGCACCCGTGGTCATCACGTAAGTCCTTGGCAGCCTCTCGCAACTCCAGGCCTCTCTTTTTCTGCGCTGTCTTCCCTAAACACTGCTTTTTAAAAATCTTTACCTATGCCGTTGTGTTTCTCCCTTTAACCGCCTGCATGTGGCTTTCGCAGGTACAACTGCAGGGAGGAGTTTCAGATCCACGATGACCTGCTGAAGGCCAACTACACGGTGGGACGCATTTCCGAGGCCACGCTGGAGCACTACCTTGTGCAGGTGAGCATCGCCAACCCCATCTCAGCCTGGCGTTCGGGGCTAGTTTTGAAGATCACCAAGAAAAAGTCCCTTTTCTTCCCAGCTGCGCTCAAGCCCGCTTGCTCAAGTCCGCTTACTCCCCATCTTCTCTCTGCCCGTCTCGTTTTGCAGGGGAAGTATTTCATGGTCAGGGATGTATACGGCAAATTAGATGTCTTGAACACTACGGGCAGCTGCGGCGCTCCCAATTTCCGACAAGCCAAAGGAGGTTACACCGTGTTCGGCATGGGGCAACCCAGCCTCAACGGCTTCAAGCTTGTGCTTCAGAAGCTGCAGAGAGAGGGCCACAAGGTTGGTGGGAGAGTGGAAGTAGGGATGGAAAAAGGCAGGAGAGCTTTTGGGCAGCCTCTCCGCCTCTTCGCAGGAGTGCGTCTTCTTCTGCGTCCGTGAGGAGCCCGTGGTCTTCCTGCAGATAGAGGGGGACTTTGTGTCCTACACCCCCCGGGGCAAGGAGAACCTGCACGAGAACCTGCAGCGTGGGCTGCAGGCAGAGAGCCTGGAGCTGGCCATCCGCAAGGAGGTGAGGTGGGCTGGGAGGGGGGCGGTCACCCAGTGACAGCGGGGTGCGTGCGTCCCCTCGGCTCGAAGACGAGCAGAGGGGTTGTCGGAGGCAGCGGGCGCCCCGCGGGTTTTGATGGTGGTCCCCGTCTCCGCCAGATCCACGACTTCGCGCAGCTGAGCGAGAGCGTCTACTATGTCTATGACGACATTGAGCGCTTGCGGGACGAGCCCCACGCCGTGCGCGTGCAGTGCGAGGAGGACATCCAGGTGACGGAGGAGGTCTACCGCAGACCCATCTTTCTCCTGCCCTCCTACAGGTGCTGCACTTCCTCCTCCTCCTTCTCCTCCTCCTCACACGTGATCGGTGGCTTTGCTTTTGCAAGCTGGGCTGCCTTTCCTCTTGATACCCTCATAAGCCACATGTCCTCCACCGTGGTGGGGACGAAGCCCCCCCCTGTCCCCGTCCCCCTAATGAGGGCTGTCCCCGTGCCCGGCAGGTACCACCGGCTGCCCCTGCCCACCGAGGGAGCCCCTTTGGAGGAGCAGTTCGATGCTTTCATCTGCTTCCTTAGGGTGAGCCGAGCAAAAGCACCCAGGCTGCAGGGCTGCGTCGGGTTGGGATTTGCTCCTGCGCCTGAGCAAGGATGCCGTGTTGGGGAGCGGGACTTCCTGAGAGCATCTTCTCCTGCTTTTGGCTTCATGCTGCCTGTTAGAGGATGCCTGTGCCTGCGGTTGCACCCCGTTCCAATTGCTGTAGACCCCGCTGTTGTCCGGCTGCTTGTGCCTACCACTGTCTGGAGGTGGCCATGCCTTGCCACCTCCCAGCATCCCTGCGCGGGTGGCTCTTCCCTAAACGGGTTTGGGAGAAACGATCTGGATTCGATGCGAAGGCTTTCGATGGCAGGGCTTCAGCTTCTCTTTTTGTCTTAGCCTGGGAGTTTTCATCTCAGCAGCTTGGGGACTGGAGGTGGGAACATCTCCGGTGGGGTGGACAGGCCAGCGTCTGACGGCAGCTGGGGAGGGCATGGGGATGCAGAGGATGGGCCGCCCAATGTGCTGTCCTGGTCCGTTCATGCTGTCTCCTGAGCAGAGGGGAGGTGCCCCTCTGTGCCTGCGCAGGGCTGTTGCTTCGGCCCCGACCATTGCAGTGGCAGAGCCATCTCTCCTGGATGCCCCTGTGGTCCCCATTTATCTGTCCCTGCCTCCTAGGAGAGCCCCAGCCTGCTGCTGCGGGACCCCGGCAGACCCCCACCGGCGCTGCTCTTTGGCTGCCAGACCGGCGTGGGCAGGACCAACCTGGCCATGGCCATGGGCACGCTCGTCCTCCACCACCACCGAGGAGCTGCCCAGAAGCCCGAGTAAGCGGGGCAGCCCCCAGGGCTGGGGCGGGGAGGTGGATGCCTGTGCCCCCGGCGCTGGTTTCATCTCCCTCTTCTCCCACACCAGCCTCCCGCACCCACCTAAAACATCTGCCAGAGACAGGCTTCGTGTCATCCAGACCTTCATCGAGATGGTCCCCAAAGGCCAGCAGATAGTCGAGGAGGTGAGGCGAAACCCGTGGCGAGGTGTGTGGGAGGGGGTGAGGTCAGCCGCCCCTGATTCGGAGCTCGCCGAGCAGCTTTCCGCTTGCTTCTTGCAAGGTGGACGGAGCCGTTGCCTGCTGCTCGGAGATGCACGACATGAAGGAAGCCATCTACGAGTACAAAAAGAAGCTAGAAGGGATCGGGGAGGACTATCAGATCCAGGTATGTTAACTGGAGGATTGCTCGGGTGCAAGCTGCTTGCGCGGGGTAATTTATCGAGCTGTTTCTGCGCGGGGATGAGAAGAATGTAAATTCTGGAAATCCAAAGCTTCGTGTGAGCTGGAAATTTCCCATGGACGTGAAACCTGGAAGGCTGTGAACTTTTTGTTTTGTTTTGTTTTAAATCACTTCAGAGCCATAAAATGGAACAGGATGGGATTTGGGGGAAAGCTGGCTGTTTTGGGCTTCACCGCTGCTCTGGTAGATGACCTCGGGGGCAGATAATATGCCATCCCCTCCTTTCATTAGCTCTAAAATTGGAAAATCCATACTGGCCTGGCTGGTAAAAGTCCTTGGGAGCTGGGACGGATCGCTGCTTAGAGTTTTTCCTGCAAATATAGTCACTCAAGGTCAAGCTTTCCTATCTGTAGAGTGTGTTTTTTTCTTATTTTCCCCATTTGCTTTGAAAAGCCATCGGGGTGGCCTTCTGTGCTGGAAAGCCATGGTCCTCCCCTGTCCGACCCAGATGCTCCTCGCCAGCCGATGGAGGGAGAATGCTCAGATGGAAACGCTGCCCCAATCCCGGCCTTTTTGGAGATTAATTTTCCCATTTACATGCTGAATGCAGCGTGGTGGAAGCGCCGGGGGCCGGTTGTGAAGGGCGATCTCAAAAACAGGCACTGTGCAGCCAAAGCAAATAGGCTGGAGCAGAAAACCACCGTGAAAATGCTTAACTGGGGGGACAAGAAAGCATTTGCTGGCACCATTCTGACATTTAGTAGCAAACCTCGATTTTTTTCCGTGCTTTTCAGGGTGGGTTTGGGTATGTTCAGTTGCTGCTTGTGTGATGGCAGATACTCTCTTCTATAGTGCGGGGAGCTTGGGTGCGGGGCGGGGGATTTTCCCCATTGCTTTGAAGCCTTTCCCTGGCTCTTCCCCGCTGAGGAAGGCTGCTCTTCATCATCCTCGACGCTGGGGAAACAAATGGCCGGGAGAGTGCCGTAAATTAATGCCTGGGAGTGTTTATGTGAAGTCCGCACAGAGCGACAGCAGGTTTAAACAGTGGCGAGGGGCCAGGAAAATGTGCTGGGGGGGGAGAATGAGGAGGGGAGAGGGGCTGATGCTCAAACCAGCCTGGGCTTGGTAGGGCTGGAGGGGCTGCAGGTCGTACTGGGGGGACTTTGGCGGGTGAGCCGGCGGAGCCCCGCTTGCTTTTGGGAAGAGGAAGGGCTTTTCTGGGCACGGAGGAAGGATCTCGCTCTCGGCCGTGGGTTTCTGCACTGTGTTGGGGGGCAAAAGTGGGGATTTAAGTCCTCAAGCGATGGTGATGCAGGGGTAGGCGCATCCCGTCGTGGGATGCTGAGCCGCAGCCAGGCCCCTGTGGTACCAGGCCCTCCACGGCTGTAACGAGAGCGCGTCATGCTCCTCATCAGAAGCCTCTTTAAGGGGAATATTAAGAGATTTACCTTGGGTGAGAGCTGGTTTTTACCGCAGGAACCCAGGCATTCGGGCATAAGCACTGCTCCGCTGGCAGTGCTGTCAGCAAACCCGGCACAGCTCTGTCCTCGCAGGCTTTGTTTTGAGTTCCCAGAGCAGAGCCCACTGCTGTGCCTCTCGATAAATGGCAGCAGGCCGGCTTTCTCTTGCGGAGAGCGAGTAAATGTTCGTGAGTCGGCCATGTAGTGTCAGAGACGAGCAAACCCTGCTCGTCAAGCTGACCCCCATACTTACATAGCCCCGTCCTGTAGGATTTTCCATCGTACCTCAGGGATGGGGTCCCAGCAAAGCTCTCCGTGGACTCTGGTGGGTCCCGTGCTGGGTGCTCCTTCGCTGATGCCGGCATTGCAGGTTAATTTGTTGGATGGAATGCTCAGATGTACCAGCGTGAGGGTGGTTTCGGAATTAGGGAAAATCCCAAGGGTTTGAACTTGAGTCCTTGCGAGGAGATAGCGGTACTGGGGCACACACCTCGTTTGGGGGGGAAATGATGAAGATGAGGAAGAGAGCTTGCTTGAAGCCAGCTACACTGCATCGTGATGCTTCTGGGGATGAAGGGGAAGAGGAGATGCCTGGAAACGGAGGATATTGCGGGGCATGTGGCTTATGTCTCTAATTAACGAGCTTGTTTTGCTCTTACTTAATTTGTCTAGCGTCACTCTTCATTTTGGGGTCTCTATTAGATGCTGACCCTGGAGTGTGGGTCCTGGGGGTCCCAGTGGGCTCTGAAGGCGATGGGGGGTGCTCCCCAAGAGATCCTTGACCATTCCTCGTGTTACCCAGAGTGTGGGGCTGGGAGGTGACGTCTCGGGCAGGCTCCCTGCATCCATACCCGCAGCACTGCTGTCACAGGGACCTCTCTCTGCTGGAATGGCACCACCCGGGCATCTCAGCCAAAGGCCATGGAGGTGGCTGGGGTGGGGGCAGAACGTTGCATTAACCAACTCCCTCCCCTTCGGTTTGAGTCTCTGTCAGCATCTGGACAGTGTGTGTGTGCTCCTGGGGCAGCAACACACCCCTTGGGTCCGGTCAGAACCACTCCCGGTGCGTCTTTGGGCTAAAGGGAAGGATTTGTTGGAGCTGAAATACAAATTTATGGCTTTAAGCATCACTTACTATGGAAAACTCGGAATGTTTCTTTTAGAGAAACAATAAAAAGGATAAAACTGGTTTTTGTAGTTGTGCCGCCCTCCCCAGTCTCACTGGGCAGCAGTTTCTTTCCAAACAAACAGCTTTGTGAAGGTAGCGCGCATACCCCAGAAACCTTCTAAGCGACATTCCTGCCCCCTTCCCCCTCAAAAACTGCCCCATTAAAGAACTGCCCGGGGCCTGTTTGCCGCTCACTGGTCCCTCCTCTCAGCCTGCCACCGACACGTGTGCGTAGAGCGTTTTCGGCAGCCTCCCGGGCTGCTCGCGTCTGCGGGACCCGTCGGTGTGGGGCACCCCGAATCCCACCCGCCTTTGCTTTCAGGGGAGCAGCACAAAAGAGTATTTCCTCCAGAGGACTTTGCAGAGCCTTGAACGTTACTTGTACTTGATCGCTTTCAACTACTACCTTCATGAGCAGGTAAAAAATAAACCCAAACCCCACCAACCCAACCCAAAAACCCCTTCCTTTTCTCTTTTTTTTTTTCTTTTCTTTTTTTGGCTCCCTCGTGTAGTGGGAGGGAAGGCATCTCCAACTCTTGAGTTTCCCAAGCGAATGCAGGTTTTTTTGGTGGGGTCATGGGTTGTGTCCGGCCAGGGGGTGTGAGCCCAGGCTGATGATGTGTCCCCCCAACCCCGGCCCCCCGCCGGCAGTACCCCTTGGGCTTTGCCCTCAGCTTCAGCAGGTGGATGTGTCGGCACCCTGAGCTCTACCGGCTGCAGGCAGAGATGAACTCATCAGAGCTCACCGTCACTGGCGACCTCGTCACCAAGGGGACGCGAGTGCTGGTGAGTACCCGTCCGGCATGTAGGGACGGGGCTGGAGGCTGCTCCTTGTCTGCTGGGAATGACACCTTCCTGGGATGCTCGCCCTCAAAGAGGTTCGGTTGAGTGGGAGAAGCGAGGGGTTTCCCTGCTGTAGGGACAGGTGCTGAATCTTCGGGTCTCCAGGTCCGTATTGGGGTCTTAGATCCGTGTCCTGCCTGCATCCTTAGCAAGGATGGGCATGTGGCCGGAGACTCCCTGTGCACGCAGATGTGTCAGGCCCTGCAGACCCTGGGTACGGGGATGCTGGAGCAGACCCTGGGTACGGGGATGCTGGAGCACCACGTAACGTGAACCTGAGCCGCTGGCCTAGCTGCAGCTTCACCTTTCTTGGTGCTCTTGGGTGGCTGCGGCAGGGGGAAGGAGGCCAGAGCTGTTAGTGGTTTGCTGCTGCTTTGGTGCAGTCTTGCCGCAAGAAGAGCATCTCCCCCGCCTTTGAAATGCAGCCATGTGCCTTTGAGCCTTGTCTTGCTGGTGTTGGAAGGGTTTGGGGACTCCTGAGCGAGCAGTGTGGGTGAGAGGTTGCGGCGCGCTGGGAACTCTACCCTGCAAACCTGTGGGTAGGAGCGGGCAGCTGCAATGCAGGGGGGTGCGCCTCTTGCCCAGGCTTTGCTCCGCTGCAGGTGGCAGATGAGCGCTTCTGCCCGGATGTGCTGAGCACCGCCAAGGAGATGAGTGTGGCCAACTTCCGACGGGTGCCCAAGATGCCTGTCTACGGGATGGCGCAGCCCAGCTCCAAGGTGAGGGGTGCGTGCCCTGCAGCAGGTAGGGTTGCCTGCAGCAGGCTCCCAGCCCTTCCATCACTCTTGCTGCCCCCTCCTTCCGCCAGACCCTGGGGAGCGTCCTGCGGTACCTGACGGACGCCAAGAGGAAGCACGCCCGCATCGTCTGGATCAACCTCCGGGAAGAAGCAGTCCTGGAAGGGAATGAGCAGATCTATACGCTGCGGGAGCCTGGGCACCTGGAGGAGCTGATCCCCGTGCCCGCTGCATCGCCCCAGCAGCTGGAGGTGAGCTCCTGCCCACTGGGGAGATGCAGAGTGTGGGTTACCTGTCCGGGAAGGGCTGCTCTTCCCCTCCCAGGAGCCCTCATGGGTGAAGTCTGCAGGCTTTGATAGTTCCTCACCCACTGGAGTTGCTTGTTTTGGAGGTTTATTTTTTTCCTTTTGGCAATGAGGGGCAGTGGTCGTATCAGGTGCAGTGCTTGGCTTATGCCCTCCGTGTTGCTTGAGGCTGGGGACAGCCCACCTGATGCAAAGCCAGGTGGTCGACCTGCTCTTCATCATACTGCAAAAATACGGGGGCAGTCCTGACTTCACTGCCACCGTGCAAGAGTTTGCAAACACAGAGCAGAGCAGAGATCCTCCCCTGAAGAATTCATAGCGCAGCTTGAGAGCAAGGGTGAAAGGCACCCGGGGAAAGGAGAGCAGATGTTCCCAGCTGGGTTTCCAGAGGAGATAGGCGGCAGAGGAGCTTGGCTGCCAGCAGCAGCGTGGCCGTGTGGAGGAGCTGTCCGGGGCGGTGGGAGGTGATCCTCCTGAGGCTCCCGCCAGGCACGGTGGGAGCAGTGGTCCTGGTCAGCAGCAGTGGCTGGAACCTGGTGTGAGGTTTCGCATTGGCTGCGGGGTGTTTGAGAGGGGCGTCAGCCTGAAAAAAAATAATTAAAATCCTGAAAAAAAAACCTAAGAGGAGCGGGTCTTACGGTGATTTCTCCATCCTCTGCAGAAACTAGAGGTTACCCTGAAGGGCGACCTGCTGAAGTGCCAGAAATGGCTGGAGGTGTACCTGGAGGCAGAGAAGCAGATGAAGATGTTCAAGAGCTGCCTGACCACACAGGAGATCTTCAACCAGCAGAAGAATGCCTGCCAGGGGCTGACCTACCGCCGCATCCCCATCCCCGACTTCTGCGCTCCTAAGGAGCAGGTACCCTGGGGACGAGATGGTGCAGCCGTGTCCCTCCCAAGCCGTCCCTGCTGCTGTGGGGTGAATGTCGCTGGGGTGCTCAGTGCTCCCCAGCGCTATGGTGGTGTGCCCAGGCTCGGCACGGGGCGCTTGCTGGGGCAGGGAGGGTCCCCCAGAAGATGCGTGGAGACCCTGTGTGCCTTCAGCCAGCCGGGCATGGAGAGGGGAGGCTGGAGAGGGAGGGGGATCCCATGGTGAGGAAGGGGGGTGGGCTGCACCCATAAAACCCTGCTGGCTTTCCTCCCGGCAGGACTTTGAACGGCTGCTGGAGGCAATGAAGAGCGCCCTGGCTGAGGACTCACGGGCAGCCTTCGTGTTCAACTGCTCCAGTGGCCGGGGCAGGACCACCACGGCGATGGTCATCGCTGTCCTCACCCTCTGGCACTTCAATGTGGGTACCAGGGTCCGCAGCTCCCCCTGGGGGTCAGGCTGCAGCAGGGGCCGCCGGGGAAGCTCAGCACAGCCTGCAGCAGCCGTGGCACAGTGGGAGAGCTAAAACGAACACGAGGAGGGCCAGGGTGGGCTGCAGGGGGCGGATGCCTGTTTGTGGGGTGGCCCAGCCACCGTGGGGCTCCAGGAGAAGCGTGGGTGCATCCCTGGTGAGCCTTCAGCCTGTTCCCGAGACCTCCCACCCTGGGACGAAGGGTTAAGGGCAGGAGAGATGTGGCTCCCCCCTTGCAGAGTGGTCAGGGTAAAATTACCCTTGGTCAGGGTAAAATTTTGGTCTTTGCTGACCAGGCAGAGGGGAGGTTGAGGGTGCGTGGGGTCCTGGTGGGTTCAGTTTGGGGTCTGCATTTCTGCTCAGCTGTTGAACAGCGGGGACATGGCCATGCAAGCCCCTAATGGCACGGTCCTCTCTGATGGCCCCAGGGCATCCCTGCAATGAGCGAGGAGGAAATCGTGAGTGTGCCGGATGCCAAGTACACGAAAGGGGAGTTTGAGGTGAGTCCTTGAGCCTAACTTTGTCTCGGGATCCCCCACTGAACCCACTCCTTGCTACCTTAGCCACAGCTGCTTCTTTGGAGGGGCCAGGTCCTCTCCCAGGCAGGGACAGGGCAGTCGGGTCGAGGCGAGGGGGCACCTTGGAAGCGGTGAAGCCACTGCCCCTTCCGCCTGTGCTCCAGGTGGTGATGAAGGTGGTCCAGCTACTGCCCGATGGTCACCGGATGAAGAAGGAAGTAGACATGGCCCTGGACACTGTCAGCGAGACCATGACGCCCATGCACTACCACCTCCGAGAAATCATCATCTGCACCTACCGGCAGGTGAGCAGCACCTGCATGTGCTCTTCCCCATTGGCACAGGGTTGCCCGGGTCCATTGCACCTGATCTTGGAGGGTGCAGCTGTGGTCCAGGACCAGCCCTGCTGAAGCGGGGCGTTTTCTTGGGCTGAAGCTTTCTGGCATGTCATGAGAGAGGTGCCAGGGCTCTTTTTGTCATGGTCACTCAGTGCCGTCTCGCATCCTGTGCTATCCCATTTCCTGTCCCGCGTCCCACCTGTCTGGCGCCGTCCTGCATCCTAGCCAGCATCCTGCCTGTCTGGTGCCATCCCACATCCCTGCCCAGCAGCCCACCTATTGGGCACCATCCTGTATCCCACACCGTCCCCCATCCCAGCCAGCATCCTGCCCATCTGGTGCCATCCTGCGTCCCACCCAGCATCCTGTCCATCTGATGCCATCCCACAATCCCACCCATCTGGTGCCATCCTGCATCCCATCCCGCATCCCAGCCAGCATCCTGCCATTCCACATCCCACCCCATCCCGCCCATCTGGTACCATCCCACATCCCACCCAGTATCCTACCATCCTGCATCCCATCCCACCCAGCATCCCGCCCGTCTGGTGCCATCCCGCATCCCACTCAGCATCCCACCCCATCCCGCATCCCACCCAGCATCCTGCCTGTCCAGCACCGCGCAGCCGGCAGAGGGCAGGGCCGATCCATCCCACTCCGCTCCCAGTTCTGAAGGCTGCTCTGGCTCCTCCGAGCTCGGGGAAGGGGGGACCCCCATCCCCAGGCGGGGGACCCATCCGTGCCCACGCAGGAGGCACCCCGCAGCTGGCCGAGGCTTTCGGCTGCAGCCCGGTTTTACTTGGGAGCTTCTGTGCAGCTGATGAAGAGGAGAAAGGGTATTTTTTTTCGATTTGTTTTAGTTGTTTTGTTTTTTTTTTTTGTTAAGCTGTGCAACTATTGCATGAGGCCTCGGAAGGGCTGAGCTCAGGGCTCAGCATCATCCCTGCCTGGGCTGGATAGACCAGTGTCCCTGCCAGTGCATCTGCCATTAACCCCCGCTCTTTTCAATTAATGGCCACGAAGATTGACTGGGGCAGGAAAACCCAAAGCATTTAATCACCTGCTACACCCTCAGCTTCCTGAGTGTTTGCCTCTTGGTTTATGGGGCACTCTGCGGGTTTTTTGGCGCTGAGAGAGAGAACCAGAGCTCCATGGGATGAGCCGCTGGGGACTGAATATTTGCAGCAATAGCTACTGTGAAATTATCAGGGATAAGTAATTTTGGTTTATTTCCCCTGCTTTATTTATTACGGGGAGGTGGCCGGGGGGAGGTGTCGCCTGCTTTATTGTGTGCTTTGCTGCTGCAGAGTGAAAAAAAAAAAACCCTGGTGCTAAATGAGCGGCTGCCTGCTTATGGATTTAATCCTGATCTCCGGTGACCCCAAATGATCACCTGCCTTGCTGCTCGCTGGGTCTGTAGGCTCAGCCTTGAGGGTCCTGGGAGGAAGACCCCCGTGGAGCAGCATCGCCCAGCTGCTCCCGGTGTGGTTTTTGTTGTTTTTTTTTTCTTTTTTTCTTGAAGACAATTCCCGTGACCTTCTTGCCCCTCTTCCCGGTGCTTGGCCGTCAGGACCAGCACATGGGTGTTCCTGGGTCGTATCCTGTTTCCGAGCCAGCCGTATCCAACTCGCCCTGGCAGCCCAGTGGGAAAGCCGGATAAGGAGGGAGTCATCCGCTCCCCCGGCCCTTGGAGGAGCCTTTTGTCGCCGCCTGTGTTTTGCATTTCCCCCTTGGCTGCTCCATCCATCCCCTTGGATTTGGCTGGGCTGAGGGGATGCACGTGCAAATGCTTTAATTTTTATTTATTTGTTTTTTCCCCCCAAAGACGGGCAGTTTGAAGAAGAGAATTTCAGGAATTGTGCAGTCCAGGCATTGCCCTAATGGACTTTTAATCAAGCTGTGGTTAGTGTTTAAAGAAACGTGGGCTCTGGGTGAACCAGCAGTGTCACGGGGTGGGCGCTGTGCCCCGGGGCTGACGCTGCTTTGCAATTTTGGGAGCTTGCTGGGAGGTGATTTGCAGGGTTAGGGCAAGCGGCAGGGCAGGAAAAGGTTCGCTGGTACTTGCCCGGGTTTGTTCCTGCCC
>VZSC01017473.1:20054-30472 GCA_013398225.1 Steatornis caripensis | reverse complement strand
CAGGGGGCACAGGGACGCGGCCAGGCGGGGTTGAATCTCTCCGCACAAGGAGACTCCACAGCCTCTCTGGGCAGCCTGGGCCAGGGCTCGGGCACCCTCACGCCAAACAAGTTCTCCCTCATGCTCAGGGGGAACTGCCCGGGCTCCACTTTGGGCCCGCTGCCCCTCGTCCTGGCGCTGGGCACCGCTGAACAGACCCTGGCCCCGTCCCCTGCACACCCGCCCTTTGGATATCGATGAGCACTGAGGAGATCCCCTGCCAGCCTTCTCCTCCCCAGGCTGAACAGCCCCAGGGCTCTCAGCCTCTCCTCACAGCACAGATGCTCCAGTATCTATGTGCATGCTCACATTTATTTGGTTCCTTAAGCGTTGCAGTAAAGCTTCTTTATATTTACGTGTTTCTTACTGTCTTAATTATTTTGCTCATGCTTTGGTCGCATGTGCGAGGTCCGGCTGTTAACAGCAACACGGAGTCAGACGGTGCTGCACGGAAATGCTGTTGTTCTGTAGTGCCACGTGTTTGCTAACAAACGTGTCAGTCCTTGGGTAGGTTACTCGTTAGTCCGCGTGCTTTCTAGCTCCCCGTGCTTCCCTTGCACAGCTACGTTAATTAGATACCCTATTTTTCTGAACGCTGCAGCAGAGCCGTGAGACGGTGGGTGAAACGCCAGGGCAGCCAGGGGCAGGAGTTTGCCCAGCAAGCTTGGGTTCTGTCTTACTCCAGCCTTTCCTCTCTTTCCCGCTCTGGAAGCTGACTGGTTGGGTTTTCTGTCTCTTTTATGTTTTGTTTGAGGGATTTTGTAACATCTAATTAACGCCGCCCCCCCGGGTTAAGTTGTTGAAAGCTCTGAGCCGCTGTAAGGTCGGGTTTCTCGTTTAAGGTCATGTTTTTGGTACGGGTGACCCGAGCTTGTAGAAGGAGTGAAGTTCAATCTCCGAGTAATTTCAAAGATAAGGTGTTGCTAGAGAGGCATTTCGTGCACCTTCCAAAGATGGTGTGAGATTTCTTCCCTAATCCCCAATTTTTCTGCTGACATTCTACAGGTGCCAGCGTGGCCGTCCCAACACAGTGCTTTCCCTCTTTGTCCAGCTCGTCCGAGACGAAGCCGTTCAGGCCCTCGCGCTGGTGCTGCCCCTCTGCCAGGCTCTCGTCTCAGGGGCAGCACTTGCCCCTCGGTCCAGGTTTTTGCACTAGGATTTTCTGACGATCCTGATTGCTGGCTCTGCTGGAGTTTTCTTTGAGACTTTGCTCTTTTCCCCCCTCTTTTTTTCTTCTTCCCATTTCTTTTCATCAGTAGGTCTGTGCAGGTAGTCCTGCGTCCCTTTGCCTGACGGGTCTTTTGTAGCCTTTCAAAAATATGTTTCGAAAATGGGAGATTTTGAGCATTTGTTACGATGCGGCGGGTATTGCTGCCCGGGCAGGCGGGGTGGGGAGCGCTGTGACCGATGAGCTGCCCGGTGGCGGGCATGTCCCCTCCGAACCTGGAGCTGCCTGCTCTGCACCCTGGGCGACAGAGGACGAGCTGCTCACCTCCTGAAATTCCCAGCGTTAGTGCAAACCAGTTTCTAGTGGTTGTGTCGAGAGGGAGGGTGGTTTGACGGAGCCTCGCGAGCTTCCTAAAAGCACTCTGTGGAATATTCAGTAATTCAGCGTGATGGTTGGCGAGGGCTGCTGGGGACTGCCTGTAGGGAGGCGGTGGTGGCATGTCGGGGTCTGTGCTGGTGCTCACACACGCGTGTGCGCACTGGTGAAGAGTTCTGTTCCTTGGTTTGGGGTTGTAATGGTAAGCAAGTGGCACGGCTCATACGTGACTTGATCAGGTCTCCGTGGTTTTGCTGCTGTGGGTATGTGTGAAAATGCCACGTGCTTGAAAACAGTGCTGATAGCCCTGTGGGGTTACTGAGCGCTGGGTTTTCAGGCTCGAGGAAGAAAGCGCCTCTTTGTGCCTCTTTTTCTGTTTTTTTCCCTTTTTTTTTTTTTACAGTGCCCTGCTAGAATAATTAACTTGTTTGAAGTTAATATTTCTTTTGAGTACAAGCTTCCAGAATCAAGGAAGGTGAGCGGTGTGCCCCTCGCCATCAAGGATTACCAGAACTTGATCTTTGTGTGCAAAGGCAACTAATCTCAGGCATGCAAACAGGGTTTATTTAACTGCGCGCCAGCGCTTAAAAGCCTTGATGTATGAAATCCCTTGCAAACTCAGATGTACGTGCTGCTAATCTCTTCTCCACCTGCTCGTCCACCTCAGTCCCCACGTCCCAGAATCCGCCTATCGGTGTCAGTTACCGGAGACTGATGGTGACACGTGCAGCTGCCCTTTGCCGGCCCCGGTCCCAACCTGCTCTCGATGCCTGGGCTGGCACTGCCCGCCCGCGGGGCAGCACGGTGGGGGTTTTGCCGTTGCTAGGACCCAGCTTTCCTTTTGTGCTCGGAGGCTTGCGTGGAGCTGCACCGAGTGTGGGAGCTCAACCCTGGACTCTGTCTTTTAAACAAGCTGGGAGCGGCAGAAGAACTGGCTGAAATACTGAAATATGATCAGCATCTTGCCATGTTTCTTGTGCAGTACACAGGTAAAGCGTGTGCTTTGTGTGCTTTTTTCGAAAGCGCGTTTCTCCGATAGTGTTGTTAGCACATAGGGTGTTATGCTGACTTGACAGAAGTGGCTGTCGAAACTCCGCTGGTCTCGTCCGTGTGCCTAGGCAACTTCTGGATCAAAGCGATGCTGACAAAGCTCTGACCGTGACACTTCAGCCGGGGGTGCACTAGAGAAGGGTGCACGAGCCCAGCAGTAGTTTCGGAACTGGGGAACTAGCCTCGGAAAGCACGTGGTTGGTATTGAAATGTAACGTCAAAGCCTCGGTATCTTCCCTCCTTTCCCTCCCTTGCTGTTTTCTCTGTTTTCTAATTGATCGCTGCAGAGGCAACGTACTCTAGTTTCTTCTAAAGTATGTTTCCTTAGAGCCGAAAACAAGCAGCACATGATCAGGTGGCGGGTCGTATCCCAGAATCCAGTTTATCTCTAAATTGCATTGCTAATCATGCGGAAAAGAGAAGGGGCCCCTGTTCAGGCGGAGCGATACTGATTTCACGTATTTGCCAATGTTGGCGAAAGGTAAATCCATATTTATAGTAAAGCCTGTGTCAGCCCATTTCTTAAGTTGCTCTTGGTGTTGGATAAGAGAGGAGCTTGGTGAGCGGGCATAATCCACGTGGGCTGTTCAAGTGTAGCATTAAAACGCGTTGAGGTACATGAAGGGGTCAGAGTGCCTGCTCCTGGGGAGAGGTTTGTGTACCTGCTTTTCGTTAACTAGCTGGACGTCAAGAAAACCATTTGAGCGTCTGCCCGGCAGCGGTGCAAAGTAGCTGTCAGAGCGCGTGGTTCCCCTGTCTGGACCCGGGTGAGCTGCTTCGCATGCCTCTGAAGCGGCGCTCGCCTTGTGGGCAGAGTTCCCGCTGTCCTTTGATTGAACGTTAGCAAACCCAGCAGGGAAGGCTTTGCAAAACTCTCAGAGCAGAAGCCCTGGTGCGGTGCTGTTTCCCTGCACGGTCGTGGGAGCCTTGCACAGTGAGCCGCGGAAGCCCACATCTTGGGTCACGCGTTGTCGGCGTGTTCAGCTCTCAGTAGCTGGGAAGATCTGTAAACCGGTGCTTTTCAGTTCACGTTAGTGACTATTTCTGATTTAATTCTTTTTTTCACCGGTCGTTAAGGCAAATGGCCAAACTCTGTTAGCAGAAACTAGCGGTTGGAAAATGAGGTCCTGTCCAGGGTCTGGCGCGGGACCCGGTGAGGGTAGACACTTCCCTTGATTTATGCCTGGAACATTGAGATCTTTCCTGTCTCTGCCCAGGCCCTTTGTAAACGTGTGCTGTGAAATTACAGCCATATATAGTGGTGGCACAGACCCGAACTGACACCCGCCCAAGGGGACGGGCAGGGCTGTGTGTTGTTAATGCCCCGTAGGACAGCGGGAAGCGCCGCACGTCCTCGCGTAAAGTGCAACTCAGCATCTCTTTCCAGAGGTGAAGAGCACCTACAGCAATGTGCTGCTGCTGGGTAGCAGGACTCGCTGATCGTCATTTCCTGCTCGTCTTTAAGCATCTTCGCTGGTTTTCCCCGATCCATTTTTCTAGTGAGGAATCTCCTAGTCCAAGTTGCTCTTTAAAAAAGTTTCAGTCACTGCGTTGTGGCAGCTCCTGATATCTTGCTCCTCAGAGTTCACTCTTCTGAAAATCCCTGGAGATACATACCGGGGGTGCTGGCAGGTGAAGGGCACGCTAACGCCCGTGCTACGTATGGCTCTAGGACTGCTGACACCGGTCTGACGCTCACCGAAAACCCTAGTTTTTCTCCTCCTTCCTCTCCCTTAGCTTCTGCGTAGCACTTGACTGCAAATGCGGAAATCTGCCGATTTCTGCCTTTCCCGGCTGGCACTCCACAGAGCCTCCGGAGAGCTGGCTAAAACCCCAGGGCTTGCTGCTGAGCTGGCGGTCCCTTCCTCCCTGAGCACACCAGCCCAAAACAGCCAAGGATGCTTCGTTAAGGTCGGCGCGAAGGAAAAGTGCTTGTGCCTCAGAGCCTTGCTGGCTGATTCTGCCAGCTTTTATCCTGCTCCGTGCCCAGGAGAGAAGCTTTTCTCCAGCCTCAGCTCCCTTCTGTGCATGCTCTTGCTATCCAGAGGGACATGCGTGGAGCTCGAGCTGAACGGCAGCTCCCTGAAAGGGCGGAAGAGAGGGAGTTGGTTCAGGAGGTGGCTGCTGTCCATGGCGTTTGCCATTGTAGGGTGGGAAATCTGATGTAATGAGGGGTTTCTCACTGGAAAGTGCATTGGAAATCTTCTCTCTGGCTTGGTTTGATTCTTGGAGCAAACTCCATACTGCAAGAGAGCAGCGGGCAGGGTGCCCACGCTTTTTGTACTGCTTCCGTTGCACGCTTTTCAATAATACCCTTTTCTTGCATGGGTCATTGACTCTTTCTCCGTCTCGAGGAAGCGAGAGCAAAGCTGTCCCAAGACGTTTTGCTTCTCTGCATTGAGTATGCCATAACGTGCGTGTGCATGGTAGCTTGTCCCGTCTTGGGGGGCCCTGCAGACAAGGCTGCCTGCTCCGAGGCTGCGGGTGCCTGCACCGGAGCCTTCCAGCTGTGGCTGACGGGTGCCTCGTTGGTGGTTGTAGGCAGGCGCCTGGGACCTTTACCGCTCACCGTAACCCCCCTCGCAGCGGTCCAGACATGTGCCATGAAGTAAATGACAGTTTCTGTAGTTGAAGGTGACTCCGCTACCATCAGCAGTGGCTCCTGGCTCTCTCTGCTCACAGAGCCTGGAGTGAAAAACAGGGCAAAGCGCCTGTGGAAGTAGGTCTTGGGGTCCTTGAAGTCCTTGGAGGAGCTCCTGGGATCTCTCGTGTGAGTGGGACTGGGAATAACTCCATCCTCTCTAGTGCTGTTGCTAGACGACACTACCCTCAAAATACATTCATTTTTGTTTATGGCTTGTGAAGGAGCTGCTCAGTTTCCAGCCTGTGCCTGCAAAGAAAAATATGTTGCCGTTCATGATCTCATCAACTTCAGTTTTCTGTAACTACTGAATATTTCTGACTTGTAGAAGTCTGAGGCTGTATAAGGACCATAGCGGGCTTTTCTTCCAGAACACTTGTACCACGTGCTCTGCACGCCGTAGTGAAGTTGTGAACGCAGAGAGTTAGCTTTAGAACAAAGAAAGTGCCATTTCTACCTTTTGAAGAGGTTTAGGCTCTGTGGAGGAGCTCCAAATGAGTTATTGTGTTGAGAAATAATTGACTCGGAAGAAAAAAAAAAAAAAAGCTGTAAATTGGAACGAATTTTCGCAGCAGGGATGCAAGCTTGCCTCCTGTCCTCATGCAGTTCGGTAATGTTTTCGGACACAAAGCTTGGTTTGAAGCAATTGCACTTTAGCTCTTTAAATCTTACATGCTGATGCAGGGATTCGCGGGAAGGAGTCCTTGCTGCCTCACCACTGCCTCAAAGCGTCGTTGGCCTGTGAGGTGTCAGCTGGAAAAAAGGCTGTGGGGAAGTTAATCCCTTATTCTGGAGGTCTGAGAGCAATGTAAGAATTTCTGGTTTCGTTCACGCTCTCGTCCCTTCGTTCTACTGGTGTGGCTGGTTTAGGATTGCTCTGTTATGTGGCTTGAGGTTGAAAACAACCGAGTCCTCCCATGGGACCAAACTGAGGGTTTTAACTCCTCACTGATCTTGGTGTGGTCTCTCAAACAGGATGACCTAAGCCATGGATGGAAGAGACAGTGAGCCTGGATCTGGATGCCTGGTGCTGGTGCCTTAATCACACCCTGCGTGGTCACCTTTGAGCATTAATCTGACACCGTGAATTTGTACCAGCACAAAAAATGTTGCTGCATTCACGTCTGGGGATCATGTGTTGCATCTGTCAGAGAGCATATCCGATTACGTTTAATGGAGAGCCCATAAATAACACATTTTTTGGAAGCGGGATATTCGTGAAGCAGCTGGAGCAAGCCTACAGTCCGTTCTCCCTGGAGCCTCTGGTTGTCCTTGTGATGCTTTTGCTGCCTTCTGCCCACATCTCTCGCAGGGAACGTATGCGTGTTCGGGGTTAGAAATGCGTTTGTTGAAGCAACGCTGAGGTGTGCGCATCCTCGTCCTTTAGGCAGTCGTTGATCTCACGCTGGGCTTCACCTGACTGCCCCCCAGAACCGCTCCCCTGGACTTTAACTCGCGTTGCTGTCACCCCTAGGCAGCTCCTGTGATGGGTGGGAACGGCCCCGTGCGCCGGTCGCTGGAGTTGCAGGTGGAGACTGTGTGCGACGTTGTGATGGGAAATTCGAAGTGTCACAAACGCAGGTCCCAGTAACTCAGCGTGACATGCATTACAGACTGCTACCTATTTTTGGATAGCGTTCTTTATTTTTATGGAGTAGAGCGCAGGCTTTGGCGCGGGTTAGTCAGCATGGCTGTCTGGCCGAGCTGGGGAGGAACCCCTCTCCTAAAGACGGCCTTCTCATCTTAAGGTTTAGGGCTGTGTTCAAGCAGCACGGTGGAGTATGTCCAAAATAGTATTGACTTTTAAAATAGTGTTAGAAGATGAGACTTTAAGTCTAGGTGTTCCTAAGGTGGTTGTGAAGGCTGCCTCTGTATAGTAATGAGAGAGCTGCCTTGACCGTACAGAGACTCCTCCTTGAGGTCCCTCTGAACGACGGCACAGCCGTCTCGTGTACAGGTCTGAAAGGTGCTTTGGCTTGAACTCGTCTGCCTGGGTTCCATGCCTGGATGCTGGGGCTGGGACTCTGCAGGGACAGCCTTGGGATGGACCCTGGGGATGGGGCTCCATGTTGCCACTCGTATCTGCCTCATCCTCTTGCATTCACCCTTTTAGGCAGCCGGTCCCGTCTCAGACTTTGCAGTACCCACTTTGGAGGGTGTGCTCCAAGCTCTGTGGCTGCTCCTCGGGTGTGTGCGGCAGCTCCTGCGCGTGTTCCCTGTGCTGCTGGAGGTTGGTGCCAAGCCTGCAAATTCACCTGCATGCTGCAGAGCGGAATTGAGAGGGTCCTAGCAGTGAAACTTAAGGTGAGGAGCAGCCGAGAAGGGAGAGGTTGAGTGGCTGATTTGGGATTTCCTTACTCCATCTCTTCTTAATGACATACAACATCTGGAAGAGCATTTGCAGGTCTGTTTCTGCTCCTTCCTGTATGCGTCAGGTTGGGGTTGGAGCCTTCTGTGNAAAAAAAAAAAAAAGCTGTAAATTGGAACGAATTTTCGCAGCAGGGATGCAAGCTTGCCTCCTGTCCTCATGCAGTTCAGTAATGTTTTCAGACACAAAGCTTGGTTTGAAGCAATTGCACTTTAGCTCTTTAAATCTTACATGCTGATGCAGGGATTCGCGGGAAGGAGTCCTTGCTGCCTCACCACTGCCTCAAAGCGTCGTTGGCCTGTGAGGTGTCAGCTGGAAAAAAGGCTGTGGGGAAGTTAATCCCTTATTCTGGAGGTCTGAGAGCAATGTAAGAATTTCTGGTTTCGTTCACGCTCTCGTCCCTTCGTTCTACTGGTGTGGCTGGTTTAGGATTGCTCTGTTATGTGGCTTGAGGTTGAAAACAACCGAGTCCTCCCATGGGACCAAACTGAGGGTTTTAACTCCTCACTGATCTTGGTGTGGTCTCTCAAACAGGATGACCTAAGCCATGGATGGAAGAGACAGTGAGCCTGGATCTGGATGCCTGGTGCTGGTGCCTTAATCACACCCTGCGTGGTCACCTTTGAGCATTAATCTGACACCGTGAATTTGTACCAGCACAAAAAATGTTGCTGCATTCACGTCTGGGGATCATGTGTTGCATCTGTCAGAGAGCATATCCGATTACGTTTAATGGAGAGCCCATAAATAACACATTTTTTGGAAGCGGGATATTCGTGAAGCAGCTGGAGCAAGCCTACAGTCCGTTCTCCCTGGAGCCTCTGGTTGTCCTTGTGATGCTTTTGCTGCCTTCTGCCCACATCTCTCGCAGGGAACGTATGCGTGTTCGGGGTTAGAAATGCGTTTGTTGAAGCAACGCTGAGGTGTGCGCATCCTCGTCCTTTAGGCAGTCGTTGATCTCACGCTGGGCTTCACCTGACTGCCCCCCAGAACCGCTCCCCTGGACTTTAACTCGCGTTGCTGTCACCCCTAGGCAGCTCCTGTGATGGGTGGGAACGGCCCCGTGCGCCGGTCGCTGGAGTTGCAGGTGGAGACTGTGTGCGACGTTGTGATGGGAAATTCAAAGTGTCACAAACGCAGGTCCCAGTAACTCAGCGTGACATGCATTACAGACTGCTACCTATTTTTGGATAGCGTTCTTTATTTTTATGGAGTAGAGCGCAGGCTTTGGCGCGGGTTAGTCAGCATGGCTGTCTGGCCGAGCTGGGGAGGAACCCCTCTCCTAAAGACGGCCTTCTCATCTTAAGGTTTAGGGCTGTGTTCAAGCAGCACGGTGGAGTATGTCCAAAATAGTATTGACTTTTAAAATAGTGTTAGAAGATGAGACTTTAAGTCTAGGTGTTCCTAAGGTGGTTGTGAAGGCTGCCTCTGTATAGTAATGAGAGAGCTGCCTTGACCGTACAGAGACTCCTCCTTGAGGTCCCTCTGAACGACGGCACAGCCGTCTCGTGTACAGGTCTGAAAGGTGCTTTGGCTTGAACTCGTCTGCCTGGGTTCCATGCCTGGATGCTGGGGCTGGGACTCTGCAGGGACAGCCTTGGGATGGACCCTGGGGATGGGGCTCCATGTTGCCACTCGTATCTGCCTCATCCTCTTGCATTCACCCTTTTAGGCAGCCGGTCCCGTCTCAGACTTTGCAGTACCCACTTTGGAGGGTGTGCTCCAAGCTCTGTGGCTGCTCCTCGGGTGTGTGCGGCAGCTCCTGCGCGTGTTCCCTGTGCTGCTGGAGGTTGGTGCCAAGCCTGCAAATTCACCTGCATGCTGCAGAGCGGAATTGAGAGGGTCCTAGCAGTGAAACTTAAGGTGAGGAGCAGCCGAGAAGGGAGAGGTTGAGTGGCTGATTTGGGATTTCCTTACTCCATCTCTTCTTAATGACATACAACATCTGGAAGAGCATTTGCAGGTCTGTTTCTGCTCCTTCCTGTATGCGTCAGGTTGGGGTTGGAGCCTTCTGTGAGCAGTTCAGATGTACTCATCCCAGCGGAACATCATCCGCTTCCCAGGAGCTGCGTTAATTTCTGCCCGGGCCGTGAGCTGAATCGGGTCGCGGGAGGTCTCTGGGGCTTTCACGGGTGCTCAGGGCACGTTGGGCAGCAGGGAGGGAGCAGGGCTGCCTCCCTTCTGGTCTGGCAGCAGCTGGTCGCTTGGTTCGGGCACTTTCTTACGGCTTGACTCGTGACCTGACAGCAGGGGTGCTGGCTGTACAGCTGGGAGAGCTTCCTTTGCTTGCTGTAGACCCCAGTGCTGGTCCTGTAGCTAAGGAATCTGTTTGGTTTTTTTCCAAAATACATTCATAACACTTTTTTTGCGAAGAACACAAGCAGTTTTTCACTCCTTGTTAGCTCATCTCTGCTGGAGCCAGCTGCCTCCCTCCCCTGCACAGTCGGCAGCACAGATGCAGCATCCGAGTGCTCCTCCTATACCGCAGAGCCTAATCAAGCATCCCAGCTCAAACTGATGATGGAAATAATTGGAGTAGGTAGCTGCCTTTGCTCTGCAGTAGGTTAGAACGCGGTCGCCCGAGTGGTGTGCGTTGACGTTTGGGTGTTGGTTAATGCTGAGTGTCGCGTGGCGTCTGCAGCCGGTGCAGGGTGTCTGACCGTTTCAGGCCACGCGTGTCCAGCCAGGCCACTGCTTGTCCACGTCCCTCCCTCCGCCCAGGCGTGGGAGAGCACGCTGTCCAGTGTAATGTTGCCTTTTCCATCAGCGGGGTAATC
>VZSC01017473.1:0-18034 GCA_013398225.1 Steatornis caripensis | reverse complement strand
AAAAAAAAAAAAGCTGTAAATTGGAACGAATTTTCGCAGCAGGGATGCAAGCTTGCCTCCTGTCCTCATGCAGTTCAGTAATGTTTTCAGACACAAAGCTTGGTTTGAAGCAATTGCACTTTAGCTCTTTAAATCTTACATGCTGATGCAGGGATTCGCGGGAAGGAGTCCTTGCTGCCTCACCACTGCCTCAAAGCGTCGTTGGCCTGTGAGGTGTCAGCTGGAAAAAAGGCTGTGGGGAAGTTAATCCCTTATTCTGGAGGTCTGAGAGCAATGTAAGAATTTCTGGTTTCGTTCACGCTCTCGTCCCTTCGTTCTACTGGTGTGGCTGGTTTAGGATTGCTCTGTTATGTGGCTTGAGGTTGAAAACAACCGAGTCCTCCCATGGGACCAAACTGAGGGTTTTAACTCCTCACTGATCTTGGTGTGGTCTCTCAAACAGGATGACCTAAGCCATGGATGGAAGAGACAGTGAGCCTGGATCTGGATGCCTGGTGCTGGTGCCTTAATCACACCCTGCGTGGTCACCTTTGAGCATTAATCTGACACCGTGAATTTGTACCAGCACAAAAAATGTTGCTGCATTCACGTCTGGGGATCATGTGTTGCATCTGTCAGAGAGCATATCCGATTACGTTTAATGGAGAGCCCATAAATAACACATTTTTTGGAAGCGGGATATTCGTGAAGCAGCTGGAGCAAGCCTACAGTCCGTTCTCCCTGGAGCCTCTGGTTGTCCTTGTGATGCTTTTGCTGCCTTCTGCCCACATCTCTCGCAGGGAACGTATGCGTGTTCGGGGTTAGAAATGCGTTTGTTGAAGCAACGCTGAGGTGTGCGCATCCTCGTCCTTTAGGCAGTCGTTGATCTCACGCTGGGCTTCACCTGACTGCCCCCCAGAACCGCTCCCCTGGACTTTAACTCGCGTTGCTGTCACCCCTAGGCAGCTCCTGTGATGGGTGGGAACGGCCCCGTGCGCCGGTCGCTGGAGTTGCAGGTGGAGACTGTGTGCGACGTTGTGATGGGAAATTCAAAGTGTCACAAACGCAGGTCCCAGTAACTCAGCGTGACATGCATTACAGACTGCTACCTATTTTTGGATAGCGTTCTTTATTTTTATGGAGTAGAGCGCAGGCTTTGGCGCGGGTTAGTCAGCATGGCTGTCTGGCCGAGCTGGGGAGGAACCCCTCTCCTAAAGACGGCCTTCTCATCTTAAGGTTTAGGGCTGTGTTCAAGCAGCACGGTGGAGTATGTCCAAAATAGTATTGACTTTTAAAATAGTGTTAGAAGATGAGACTTTAAGTCTAGGTGTTCCTAAGGTGGTTGTGAAGGCTGCCTCTGTATAGTAATGAGAGAGCTGCCTTGACCGTACAGAGACTCCTCCTTGAGGTCCCTCTGAACGACGGCACAGCCGTCTCGTGTACAGGTCTGAAAGGTGCTTTGGCTTGAACTCGTCTGCCTGGGTTCCATGCCTGGATGCTGGGGCTGGGACTCTGCAGGGACAGCCTTGGGATGGACCCTGGGGATGGGGCTCCATGTTGCCACTCGTATCTGCCTCATCCTCTTGCATTCACCCTTTTAGGCAGCCGGTCCCGTCTCAGACTTTGCAGTACCCACTTTGGAGGGTGTGCTCCAAGCTCTGCGGCTGCTCCTCGGGTGTGTGCGGCAGCTCCTGCGCGTGTTCCCTGTGCTGCTGGAGGTTGGTGCCAAGCCTGCAAATTCACCTGCATGCTGCAGAGCGGAATTGAGAGGGTCCTAGCAGTGAAACTTAAGGTGAGGAGCAGCCGAGAAGGGAGAGGTTGAGTGGCTGATTTGGGATTTCCTTACTCCATCTCTTCTTAATGACATACAACATCTGGAAGAGCATTTGCAGGTCTGTTTCTGCTCCTTCCTGTATGCGTCAGGTTGGGGTTGGAGCCTTCTGTGAGCAGTTCAGATGTACTCATCCCAGCGGAACATCATCCGCTTCCCAGGAGCTGCGTTAATTTCTGCCCGGGCCGTGAGCTGAATCGGGTCGCGGGAGGTCTCTGGGGCTGGCACGGGTGCTCAGGGCACGTTGGGCAGCAGGGAGGGAGCAGGGCTGCCTCCCTTCTGGTCTGGCAGCAGCTGGTCGCTTGGTTCGGGCACTTTCTTACGGCTTGACTCGTGACCTGACAGCAGGGGTGCTGGCTGTACAGCTGGGAGAGCTTCCTTTGCTTCCTGTAGACCCCAGTGCTGGTCCTGTAGCTAAGGAATCTGTTTGGTTTTTTTCCAAAATACATTCATAACACTTTTTTTGCGAAGAACACAAGCAGTTTTTCACTCCTTGTTAGCTCATCTCTGCTGGAGCCGGCTGCCTCCCTCCCCTGCACAGTCGGCAGCACAGATGCAGCATCCGAGTGCTCCTCCTATACCGCAGAGCCTAATCAAGCATCCCAGCTCAAACTGATGATGGAAATAATTGGAGTAGGTAGCTGCCTTTGCTCTGCAGTGGGTTAGAACGCGGTCGCCCGAGTGGTGTGCGTTGACGTTTGGGTGTTGGTTAATGCTGAGTGTCGCGTGGCGTCTGCAGCCGGTGCAGGGTGTCTGACCGTTTCAGGCCACGCGTGTCCAGCCAGGCCACTGCTTGTCCACGTCCCTCCCTCCGCCCAGGCGTGGGAGAGCACGCTGTCCAGTGTAATGTTGCCTTTTCCATCAGCGGGGTAATCATAAAGGTAAATCTCAGAATTGCTCCTTTCCTGTTCTCCCTGTTTCTTTGCTGTACACGGCCGCTCTCTATTTTTAACCTGCTGCATTCAAGGCTTGTTCTGCTGAGCCCTCATGACCGCAGTGGTATTTTGACTTTGGGGTATTTAAGAAACAGCATTGTAAGCATCTTGCATAGTCAGGCGTGACTATTGTTGTTGCCAGCTGAATAGTACTTATTTTTTTGGCTTCTTCTTGTGTTCTCACCTTTCAGTAGCTAAGAGAAGAGCCCCTTCGGGCTCTCTGTATCCACTCTCTTGTCTATTTACAGCCGTACACAGCAACCATGTTTATTAACAAGCTCTTGGAAGTGGAATCCTCTAGAATCGAAATCGCGACGCTGCAGTGTGTCTGGAGGAAGGCTTGGTACGCGTGCCTCGGCCTGTCAGGGCGTTGAGACGGCGTAATCGGCCCCTTTGGTGCTCCCGCTGTTCTGCTGATTTCTGCCCCCTGGGAACGTGGGCGTACCTCAGCAGGAACGTAGCTATATTTATCTCTTTATATGGGTCCACAAAAAGGATTTGTTTGGGATTTTTTAAAATTTTTTTATTTTCCATTAGCTGTTGAGGGTGAGTTTCCTGAGAGAAAGATAAATCAAGCTGGGCGTTTACTGTCCCTTCAGTCCTGCATCCCTGCAAGTGCTGGATGTGACAGAGGGTGGAATAACGAGCGCAGTGCTCGATCGAGGGCAGTATACCTCTCTCAGACTTGCTGTGATTAACTGCCTACTTGAAACTTTGTGTCTGAAGTCTCCGGTAATTTGGAATTGTTTACAAAGCACTTTTTTCTCCTTACCTATGGTTTTAAGAAACAGACCGTTTTAAAGAGCCAGGGATGGTTGGGGCCGCATTCTGCTGGCCCATAAATGCCGTCAGCTGGCCGTTGCCCACGGTTTGTCCACCACAGGTCTGTGGAGGGTGATCGTCTAGAAGGTGGTGTAGCACGGAATTACTCTGAAGTGGCTGTAACACCTTGAATTAGGAAATACACTGGAAGCTACAAAGCACGTTTTCTTCAGTCCTCTTTGGTTCACATCTGCACAATTAGCTTTTCCTCCTCTATACAGTGGCCAGTTGTTTAAGGATCCGTTTGCCTTTTTGCTCTGTTTCTTGATATCCCCTGGAGACCCCCAGTCTTGCCCAGTTTCGTGAATGATCCATTGAAGCCTTTGGACTGCCGTGTGACTGAGTGGGAAAGGACCTGAAATTGCCACGGCTGCTTTCCTCAGCTCCCCAGCTCAGGTGCAGTGGACAGGTTTTGCCTTGGTTTTGTGGAGCCAAACGGTTGGGCTTCTGTAACATCAGTTTGATTTTGTTTCTCCTTAGAAACACTCTCTTGTGGCCTTAGAAAAAGCTCCAAACAACATTTTCTCAAACGTGTCTTTTTTTGTAGCCTGCACTGACCATGCCTTTAAAGCCGTCTCATTCAGATGCCTCTTGGGTCGAAAAAGCTTTCTGCTTTCCCCACTGCCACTGTGTCAGCTACCATGTCAGCAAGTGCTGCTCCTCTGCAATTTTTATTGGTTTTATCTTGAAAAATGTAACAATTCTGGGTGAATTCACATGGGGGTAAAACTTGAGTAACTGTTAAAAATGTTTTCCTAGATCGGAAGAAATAGAAGAAAAATTCTGGCCTCTTGAGTTTCCAAACCCGAAATACTGTAGAACACAGGGGAGATGCACCCCCGGTGTATGGTACCGAGCAGTTTGATTTGCGTGGGCATTGGGATTAATGTTTGTGTGTAATATTCCAGAGTGGTATTGGTGTAACATTAAGATCAGGTGTAGCTGGGGGCTGCAAACAGGAGGCACAATTCCTCCCGTGCCTGAGGGGATGCCTGTACCAGGGACTGGGCACTTCTTATTGCTGTGATCCTGGGGCATCGCGAACCACTTTAAAGAAAGCCCCTGAGCGTATTTGTCTCTTTCAGGCTTAAACCATCTGTCTTTCGATCCTGCCAGCAACAACAAACCTCTGCAGTTCAGCGGCGCTGCTGGCCCGCAGGTGTCGGAAAGCGCGGCCGAGAATGGAAGCGATGCGGGCAAGAAGAGGAAGAGAGCAAACGTTCCTGCAGGTGAGCCGAGCGGCAGCTCGGTGGCTGGCCGTAGAGAAGGCGTACGCATAAACGTGGACCGAAAGCAGCCGCTGTGCTAAGGTGGTAATGCAGGTGGGCACACGGCAATGAAGTTGTGCTCGGGTACTGCGTGCAGTCAGACCAGTGTTCGTGGTTCCGGGCTTGCACGGCTTTGGGTGAGTGCTCGTTGCTGTTTCTGTGCAAAACAAAAGCAACTTTCCTGTTACTGCTGTTTTTTTTTTTTTAAGCATTGTGGAATCTCTGTACCTCTCCCAATAGATTTATTCTTTTTGATAATATCTAAGTATTAAAATCATGACCATAATGAAAAGCGTCGTAATACAGCTCAGCCTGAATGACTGGAGACATTAATGTTTAAGGTAACTTAATAGAAAGAAATTGTTAAATGGACTGTAATAGCTTATGCTGTCGTGATAGCAGATCTAGGAGTTACTGAAGCTGGTATCTAAGAAATTTTCCTTTTATTTCTCACAGAGTGACTGGAAAAAAGGAAAAGATGGAATAATGTATTTGCAATTCCCTCCCTGTCCTTCCCTTTCTCATTTGTGTTTGAACGAACTGTCTCCTTTATAATCCCTTGAGAAAATCTGCTTTTTTGCAGCTGCTTTCTATGTTTCTCTCCAGATTACCCCTGATAAGCTTTTTCTTTTTGGTTGCACGTGTTTGCCCTGTTCACCCTTCCACATCCTCGTTTCTTGATTCAGCGAAGATGAATTGCCCCAAGGTGTCTCCGTGCAGCCCAAGCAGGACTCCTCCTGGAGATCGTGTTGTCTCCATGATGCAGTCAGCAAGAAGATCACTTTCTCATCTCCTTGTAGAGCTTTTGCCCAACTGTGGGACAAGGCATGACTATGCCTTCAGTTTTGCAGTGTGCAGTGTCACGTGCTGCAAAAGCGTCTCGTCCCTGTTCTGTACGGAGCTATGGGCATCAGGCGTCCCTTGGGGGCGTGACAGCCCGGGTGTTTCCCTCGGGATTCAAGTAACATACGGATGGCACGTGAGTGCCTTGCCTCCCAAATAAATGTGCCTTGCGCTTGGGTGCTGCTCCTGGAGGTGCGTGAAGCAGGTGTGGGGCCTGTTCAGAGGGGCAGGAGGAGGACTTTGGAGGAAAGCTCCTTTGTCCCCTGGGGAGGACGTGGTGGTTTTTGCCTCTGTGCTGGCAAATGTATCCCAGCTGTGATAGGAGACTTAAGCCAGCTTGCGAGTACCCGTAACGTAGATGTAGCCCCTGGGAGTGTCCCCTGCCCCGGAGGAGGCATCTAGGGGTGTTGGAAGTGGGTAGGGTCAGGAGGTTTTGTTCCTTTTGTTGTTTTGCGTGTTTCCTTTGTACACCCGGAGATCCGTAAATGTCTCAAGTGCCTCTTGCCCACACTGGGTACCCAGGCAACCAGTGTTTCTCCTGTGCTGGATTGTCTCTGTGCAGATCTGCTTTTTAAGCATGAGAATCTGACCGTTGCTGTCGGAAATGGTGAATATCCAAGCTCTTCAGGCTGAGCCGTCCAGTGCACTGTAAGAAGGTGGCTTTCAGTGCCCTGGCCCCGCTGGCAGGATTTCTGTGGCTGGGGCAGCCTTGCAGAGGTCGCTGGGTTGTTCTGGCACAACCTTCAGCTGCCCACATTGTGATCGCGCCTTAATACCGTTTTCATTTGGGCATCTGGATGCAGAGGTGCGAGACCAGGACCTTGCGCAATTNTCGCTGGGTTGTTCTGGCACAACCTTCAGCTGCCCACATTGTGATCGCGCCTTAATACCGTTTTCATTTGGGCATCTGGATGCAGAGGTGTGAGACCAGGACCTTGCGCAATTTGAATAACGTCCAGTGATCTCTCTTGTTGAATAGTACGCGTGGCACAGGTTGCTGGGGGCAGGTGGGAGAAGCACTGTTCTGCGTGTCAGCCCAGCGCACTCCCTTGTGGACAGGCACTTAACAGACGGTGAGGGAGCTCTCGGCTTTTTGGTTTTGCATTTGGGCACCTCTAGTTAAGACCTGCGCAAGCGAAAAGGACAGGCATATGTCTTGGTGGTCTGTGGAAGTAACCAGCTAAAGGCATGGCTGACCCAGCTGAATCACTGAAGAAGGTTCAAATGCTTAATTGAGCCACATGTTTGTGTAATGTGAATGGTTCCCCCTGGACTGCCAGATGACTCTGCTAGACCTTGAGTAAATAACACCGGTAGTGCCGCTGTCAGCAGCATGGCATTGTTGTTTGCCTCGTTTCCACTTTTAGCATGGAGGAGAAATGTCTTCAGGTGGCAGCGGCGGTCCTCTCCGCTGGAGCAGGCTGGCCGTCTCTGTAAACCCGGGGCAGTTATGACCGTTTATACCTGCTGAATGTTTGTCCTTTGTTCATCAATCTCTTGGGAGGACCTAAAGCGTGACCCGTACCTTTAATCAGCGTTCCTTTAAGGCCCCTTGGAGCAGTCCGTTGCAGTGGATAAACCGTAGTTTAGATGCTCTCAGAGGGCAGTGCTTTCATAGAGCTCCCTTCTGTAAAATGCCGTCTGCTCGAGAGGGACTGCACTGTTTGGGTTTTTTTATTTTTTCGTTTGGCTCTTTGCTATGGGTGAGGTTCAAAGCTGGTTTTGGGTGCCAATCCTGCGGAGACGTGCTGGGCAAGTGTGCCCTGCAGAAGGGTTGAGATACGCTCTAAGCTGTTGATCGCTCTTTTCCCTCCCAGCAGATGGTGGCAGAAATCTAAGCCTCGACTCCATTCCGATGGGCTTGCCAATGTCAGACCCAACTGCCTGGGCCACTGCGATGAACAATCTAGGGATGGCTCCCATGGGGATGACCGGACAGCCCCTCCTGCCTGGTACGTGAGCTGGTCCGGACTGTGCCCGCCTTTGCTGTCAAACGTGTCTTTGTTTTCTCAAGCATTTCAGTTAAGTTAGATAAATGCCTACCACGTACAAAAACCATTAAGGAGCTGTATTTGAAACGCATTAATGTTTGCAAGCGATTTGTTTAGAGGCCAGTGTTTTAAAACTGATTTCAGAGAAAATGAGAATACGTGGGTTTTGATGCAAACAATGGTTATTGTGGGGTATCTCTAGCTACTCTGAGGTGGCCCGGCAGGAGAAAGGTCCCACGCCGAGCTCAGGAAACCAGCGATACCAAGTAACACGTTATTGTGAGCTGAACTGGAACTGCTTAACAGGAAGAGGGGAGAGGGAGATGAAGAGGAAGGCAATAGGACGGTAAAATGGATATGGCAGAAGTTAATGGAGGTTTCTGCTCTAGAAATTACCACCTTGTAGCCTGGAGTACGTGTGCGTGGGTGAGTCATCTGCCGAGACCGGGACATCATCCTGTCCGGGATTTGTTGAAGAGCTCCCGTGGGAACAGAGCTGTGCCGTGCCCAGCTCTCAGCAGTGCGGGATGCCTGTGCATCAAAATCCTGACGTGAAATTACTGTTCCAGTGCTTTACTGCATTAGGCGCTTGAGGAGGAGGCTGCCTCCTGCCTGAATAATTGCCTGCTCGCCTGGGGAGGGAGTGTGTGTGTTGGCAGCACTCTATGATCCTGTTTCTGCTCTGTGGCATAGAGCAGGCAGCTTGCTGTGCAGCTGATGCTATATTTAACTAACAGCATCACTTACCTTGCCATAAGTTTTGCGTGCAGTCCGTACTGTCTGTCCCCATGGCCTTGTTTCACTTGGTCTTTGCTGTTGGGGTGCTGTTTTCCTTTCATTCTCCTGCTCACATGCTTCTGTCGAGTGAAAATCAACAGAAGTCTGTCCTAGGAGAGCACACAAGTTTGACGCCGGTCGCCCAGTCCTTGCTGTAAGAACAGGGGAAGGCTTCTGAGCGATGTTTGTTTGGATCCGGTTGAGATCAGGAGGTCTGCACCCAACACAGACAACTTGCAATGTTTTAGAAGGAGCAAAGTGGTTTTTTTTTTTTCTGATCTGGCTGCCAGAGCGCAGGATGTTCTGGTGAACACAGGTCAGTTCTGGAGCACAGTGACGGTCTGAAGTTTAGACCAGTTATATCTATTAAAGATGAGAGACAACGGAAGCTTGATGTGCTTTGGGCCGTCTTTGCTGAAAGCTAGGTGGGACTAACGTTTCAGGTCGCAGTAAAAAAAGTCTAAAAATGCTCAAGAATTTACCAGCCAATTTCTGTTCCTACAGACGAGGTAAGGCATATCGTTGTGAGATGCTCTAAGAGCACCTCCGTGTCTGAAAGGATTGCACAGCACCTTTTGCTCCATCCAGCTACTGCCAGCTTCGTATAGAAAGGTTGCCCAGGCTTTCACCGAAAAGTACCAGCCAAGCCTGGTGGTTTTGAACTCTTTAGAGTCCTTGAGGACTTTTTTTCTTCTTTTTCTTAAAAATGAAGACTGGCTCTTCTGAATCTGCTGCTTAAGCCTCTCGGGTGCTGGCCTGTAGCTACGGGCTCGGCATCTTAACAGAAGCAGCAGGTCTCTACACAAGCTGGCAAGTTGTCGTACGCATTGCTGGTTGAGCAACAAACAGTGGGGCTCGCTGCAAATCCAACAGCTGTGGGCTCAGTTTGCCCCTGCATACACGCTTACTACTTTTCGTTATAACTTGATAGTTCATTGCCCTGCTAGTTCTTTTTCTTCTGATAATTGTATCCGTTGGTGCTTTTAGAAAGCTGTAAGTCTTACGTAATCAGAGAAACGCCCGTCTTGGCTTTCTCCTCCCGCAGATTTCCCAAGCTCCTCTGTTCTGGCATTGAGGGTTTTCTCTGACTGACATCCATGCCCGGGGCACGTTTCATCTCTGAAATCTACTGATGAAAGTTTAAATGTTAAAACTTTAATGTCGTACTTCCCAAGGCAAGTGTCCTAGACCAGGCCATCCCAGCATCAGCTGCCACGGGTGAACTAATAGATCTCACAGGGATGCAATTCACACACATCCTTGCACCCATATTTCAGTTGGCGACAGGAAGACTTCTTGCGCCTTCCTCCGAAACGCCTGTTTCATGGCAGAGGCTTTGCCTCCCATCTGTATTTTTACAGTGACTGTTCACGTGTGACGTAAAATGAACAGCAACGCTTGCACAGAGTGCAAGGAAATCCAAATTAGGCAAGCAAAGCAACTTATGTAAACTGTGTAGCAATGTAGCCCCAGGTAAAATATTTCGAAATACAAAGGAAAACAAAATTTGGCTGCCAGGCTGAAACATCCAATCTGGGCACTAAATGTTGTCTTGCATCCAGATTACAGTAAGTAGTGGTTGTGAAGAGAGGAATACAAAAACATTTGCCTGCCTTAGGGATACGAATAGCGTCTGAAACGATGCCAGCTGAGGATCAAAGGAAAATGCTGCCTCTGCACCACGCAGTTCTGCCTACGTGTAACTTTTGTCTGTGCCTTGCCAAATTAATTTTATCCGTCTGCATCTGAAACAAGCAGCCAGGTTCAAAGGCTCTGTAGTGTACGGGATTGCGTACTCTGTGCTAGCATCCTGTGGTATTTCGGGGTTGCACAGGTCTTCGGAGCAGCTTCTGCTGCAAAGAGTAGTGGTGGCAGAGGGTAGAGAAGATATCGTGCGCTTGCAGGAGAGAGTTCGTCCTGAGATCTCGCCCTGATGGTGCCGGCCGGCCCTGGTTGTCCTTGCAGCTCGGGTGCTGGCATTCTCAAACTCGCAAGCCTTCTCCATAAGGCATCTAGGCGTACTGTTTCCATTTTGGTTGCCGACAGGTATTGCTTCCCAGAGTGTGCAACTTCTGAACAGATAAAATACTTCTGTGACAGCTCTCTTTAGTTTATTTAGCATTGGAGGCAAATCTAAGAGCAAAATAGAAGTAAAACGCTAGTTAGATAGAGTCAGAGTGCTAGCCAAAGCCTAGGAACAAGTTAAGCGGGGTAAGGCACGTCGCAAGGTGTTTCCTTAAATGCTTGTGTGCGATTTACCCAGAATTATTCTGGCGCGTTCTTAGCTGCTGAAGTTGGTGCGCTTGTCTAGTGGTGCCCTTAACCCTGTGTCACGAGCTGCTGCACTCTTGAGGTACTTAATGAAACCAAGCTGGGTTAGGTTTTGCACTGTTTCCATATGCCACAGATTTCTTTATACGGATAACCTAATACTTGCTGGGGAAGGTTTTGATGCTAGATGGGAGATGGTGCCTGCAGAGTGGAAAAGGGAGTAGTTTACTTGAATAGAGAAAATTTATTTGGCTGAGGCAATCAACAATGAAACAGTTTTAAAAAGTTGTTTTAAGGGCACGGATCTAAAGTTCTGATGAGTTGTATTGTGCTGTTCCCTCTCTCTTGCTGTTTATTCAGCTAATTTTTACGGGCACGTGTGGGGACAGTACTTGGTTTGCTGCCTGACTAACTCACGAGTCCAAACCACTGCCTGACTCCCTTATTCTCTTCCCCATTTAGATTTTGATCCTGCTCTTGGGATGATGACTGGAATCCCTCCGATCAACCCCATGATGCCAGGCTTGGGCATCGTCCCGCCTCCCATCCCTCCAGACATGCCTGCTGTGAAGGAGATCATTCACTGCAAAAGCTGCACTCTCTTCCCACCTAACCCACGTAACTCTCTTATTTCCTTCATCTCTGCCTTCGGTAATATCTCTTTAGTCTAAATTTGGTTCGTGACCTTCCCTTAACTTCAGCACTTTTGTTCCCTTTGTGGACTGCTGTACAGCTTTTTGCTGTTTAGGATCCTCTGCGTACGTTTTCCCCATGTTCTTTACGTTAGGACAGTCCTTTAAGCTGTGCTTGTGTAGCACCTCCCATCGCAAAGTTTTGAGGCCCTGATGCTGCTCATGTCCTACAACAGGAGCTCAGTGAGCCTTCGCTTGCACTCGGGAGAGTGCTTGGACGGCTTCAGGCTCCTGAGATCTTTTGTTTGGAAACAGGCTGGTAAAGGTGCTTGTTCTCGTATAGCATCTCAGCAGTGCTGTGGATCTACTGCTCGGTGAAGTCGAGCGCAGCGTCGCTGGGTGTACGTTTAAAGGAAGCCGGGAAGGTGTGGTTGTCTCTCCAGCGAGGTGGGCAGATGAAAGAAACGTGTGCTGACAAACCAAAAACTAACCTGGTCTGCTTTCCCTCTCTTGCTCTCTTCAGATCTTCCCCCTCCAGCCACAAGAGAGAGGCCTCCAGGGTGCAAGACGGTGTTTGTCGGAGGACTGCCGGAAAACGGAACCGAGCAGATCATTATGGAAGTGTTTGAACAGTGTGGGGAAGTCATAGCTATTCGAAAGAGTAAGAAGAATTTCTGTCATATCCGCTTTGCAGAGGAGTTCATGGTGGACAAGGCGCTTTATCTTTCTGGTAGGTGTATGCATGTCTCAGACAGCAGCTTAAAACTCTGGGGCAGAGATGGAATGACTTCTTTATAGTTACAATGATAGGCTTTGTTGCCATTGGAAGACTTGCCTAATGTGTCAGTTCGCCTCTTTTCCTGCTGCTATTGCATTTTATGCTTAAATACATGAGAACAGCTCCTGATAGGAGAGATAGCAACGCTTTGTTACCTTGGGTACTGCAAACCTCTGCAAAAGATTGCAGTGAGGTACGGAGTCCAGCCCTACCCTGCCTGGATGGCTGTCTGGCGCTGTAGGAGTCAGAGATGGGTGCTGGAGGGTGGTCGGAGCCTAAGGTAGGTCACCCGTCCTCGCTGAGCCCTCTTGTCATCACTGCCAGGCTATCGCATCAGGCTGGGCTCCAGCACTGACAAGAAGGATACTGGGCGCCTGCATGTGGATTTTGCCCAGGCCCGGGATGATCTGTATGAGTGGGAGTGTAAGCAGCGGATGCTGGCGAGAGAGGAGCGCCATCGCAGGAGGCTGGAAGAGGAGCGCTTCCGCCCACCCTCACCACCTCCCGTCGTCCATTACTCTGACCACGAGTGCAGCATTGTCGCCGAGAAACTGAAAGGTAGGTGGTTCTGCAGGCCACAGCCACCCTTCTGTGCAGGTGCTGGGACAGAGGTTTGTATTCTCCAGCGGGCGTCTTGCAGAGCTGAGACGGTGGGGCCACGTAGACCTTGCAGGACCCGTTCAGGCTGAGCCCTCAGCCTGCACGCAGCAGCTCGCCTAGCTGTCTCTCTTTCAGAACTGTTTGTTGTCTTGTGAAAAGAACCCCCGTACTCGAGTACAACAGGTTACCCCATTTTTGTTCATGTTAAAAGGACTAGTGTAAGTCCTAAGTCCTTCTTTGAAGCCCAAGACCCACATGTGGCCTGATCCTTTCGGAGCTGGAGGATGTTCTCTTTCCTGAAAGAGTATGTCTGAGTAGGCAGTGAAGTTTTCCAGTAGGTTTCTAGCAGTTGGTCCTCCAGTGGTTGCATCTCAACAGATGGTTTGCTCCATCAGCTTGATGTTAGACTTCCCTTCCTTTGTATAGCCTTGTATTTGGAGAATACCGTGCTTTCAAGAGCTGTGATTAGCCGCCCAAAGTGAGTCGACCTTTGAAAGAGAACAGTTGGGCAGTGCCGGGGAACGGATCTGAAAGCTGCGCAGGCGACCCTGTACATCTGTGGTGTAAGGGTGGCCTTTCTTGCTGCAGATGACACAAAGTTCTTGGAAGCCATACAGACCTTGCTGACCTGGATAGAGCGTGGCGAAGTGAACAGGAGGACTGCCAACAACTTCTACTCCATGATCCAGTCGGCCAACAGCCACATTCGCAGACTGGTGAATGAGAAAGCGGCTCATGAGAAAGAGATGGAAGAAGCTAAGGAGAAGTTCAAACATGCGCTCTCAGGGATTCTGGTTCAGTGTGAGTAGTGTTTCCGTGCTGACTGTTGCTTGTCTGTGGTTGTAGGGAAGTGCTTAATTTCTAGAGTCTGGGAAGGCCACACTAAAAGGGCTCCAGGAAAAGAAGTAGTGATCGCTTCTGTGCAGCTACAGTCGATTTAGAAGCACAGCTCATTAACTTGGCAGAAGTTTCTTGTGGTGCTCTTTATTGGGGTAAGAGTCCACATCTGGGGGGAGAAGAGAATGACCGCTTAATATTTTTTCCTCTTTTAATTATAGTCTATTAGTAGTTGTGTCATCTTTTCAACTCCATTTCTGTGCACAGACAAGGTAAGTTCCCGGTAATGTGGTGCCTCAGCGGAGTGTGCAGGATTTATTCGCCAAAGGTAGGACGCAGCAGAGTGTTCCCAGGGCCCTGTTCTCCGCAACAACTGAAAACCTGTTGCAGAACAGCATTGGGAACCTGGGTCTTTCAAATACTGGTACTTTATTAAACCATGAGATCAAGGAGGAGGCATGGGCTGTGCTGGTTCCAAGATGTGATTTATAACAGTCCCTCAAACCATTCGTTGCCTCCTACACATCCTTTCTTTAGTAAGTCTGAATATTTTTTTTACGTGTTTTTTTAGGGGAACCTTTCAGAGTGCCTTCTCCACAATTGTACTAAGGCTCCTTCAGCCCCGTGGCTAGGTTGTGAACGTTCCTAACTTTTGGTTTTATGTTCAGTGATCTTGGCTGTTGCTTGTTTGATACTTGATTTTTTTTTTATTCTTTTAAATTCTGTTAATGATAAAAAATATGGGCACACGATCCAGAGGGGAATACAGTAAGCACTGCAGAGTAAGTAGCAATAGTAGCATGCAACTCCACTCTATAAAACACCCACTGATATCTAAGCTACGCTTAGGTTAATCTAAGTAGCAGAGCGCTGATTTTATTTTATAAGAATTATGCCTCCTACATCATCACAAGTGTGGGAAAAAAAATAAATGAGGTAGATGTGCTTTCTGCTGTCAGGTGAGCTCTTGTCCCAGGAGAGGCACTTCGTATTTCCAAAATCCTCTGCAAATTTTCTAGACAAATATTTTAGAAGGAATGAACCTCGGGAGCAAAAAGAGTCAACAGCTGGCGCCGGAGTCCTTTTTCCGTAGCGTGCACGGGCAGGCTGCGGTCGTGCTCAGGCCGTGGCACTGTTCGTGGGGCCTGTGCCCACCGCGCAGCGCAGCGGCCAAAGCGCCGGCTCCCATGGTTGCGCTTAATCGTCGCGTTTCAGAGAGCGAGTGCTACGCGGGCGTACTCATGCACTCATGGGCGGCGCTGCGCAGCGTATTCGAATATTTTTCAGCGCAACGCGTGCCTGCCTTTTTTCCAGTCGAGAGCAGGTGCCGGTTTCCCAGCTGGTCGTTCCTCTGTGAGCGTTTGCCACTGGCCTGGTGAAGTCCACGCTTTCCCTTCCAGGCTCAGAGTCCCTTTCCTGAGCATAGCTTCAGCACAGTACAGTGTTATAAGAAAAGGTTAGCCAAACCACCTGCCTGATTCCACTTTTTTACTCCTTTACTCCTCTTGTTCGCCCTCTCTGGATGATATTCTGGCCTGATTTGACTGCTGATTTGATACTACAGTCGAGCAGATAGTGGCCGTGTACCATTCTGCCTCCAAACAAAAGGCTTGGGACCATTTCACGAAAGCTCAGCGTAAGAACATCAGCGTGTGGTGCAAACAAGCAGAGGTTGGTAATTTTTTATTGTATTAGATCCTCCAGCACAGTCTCTTTCTTGTCAGGATGTTAATGTTAAATTTGCACAATGCTCGCGTGGATAACACCGCCTTACTTCGCAGCGCACGATGGGAATTACTCAGTCGTCTCTTGTGTTACAGGTAATGAATTTTCTCTTGGTATTTGTGTTACTAGTAGCAATACATTGAGGTTTGTATGCTGGTCGAAGTTGTGCGCAATAACAGTAATTACCGATCTGTTTTCTGCTGGTTTTAATGTTAAAGCAAGAGAGATTTCTGGAGATGTTAACCCCACCCCCCCACCCCCTAAGCATCATCGGAGACCTGGTTTATCACGTTTTCATTGACAGACTTGAGAGGTGGAAGGTAGTGGCAGCTGGAAAACTCGAGGGAGGATGTTCTCGTGTGTGTGTGTTTATCCCGTGCATCGTCATGGCTAGTGAAAGACAGGATTTAAAGGCAGTGACAAGAAGGGGGTTGGTGGAAGAAGGCATGTCACTCAAACTGCTCTTCCTGCAAGAGGAAGAATAGTTTTCAGTCCCCCTTATCTGATCTTGTGAGAGCTTGTTGGAGTCGGGCACAATGTCAGAAAAAATAAAGCTGAGGTAAAGAAAGGCTGTCTCTTGGGAAGGTGGTGGTTTTGGGAGACGTTTCTCCTGCAGTCTGTGGTGGAATACACGCGGCCTTGTCACCCGCAGTAGGGATGTCGCACTGCTTGGCCCATCTTGCCTGGCCTGAGGAACGTGGCTGTGCACCTGGGAACGTGGAGGGCTACCCAGAGTNATCTGATCTTGTGAGAGCTTGTTGGAGTCGGGCACAATGTCAGAAAAAATAAAGCTGAGGTAAAGAAAGGCTGTCTCTTGGGAAGGTGGTGGTTTTGGGAGACGTTTCTCCTGCAGTCTGTGGTGGAATACACGCGGCCTTGTCACCCGCAGTAGGGATGTCGCGCTGCTTGGCCGCATCGGGCAGCGGAGCCCATCTTGCCTGGCCTGAGGAACGTGGCTGTGCGCCTGGGAATGTGGAGGGCTACCCAGAGCNGGAAGGTGGTGGTTTTGGGAGACGTTTCTCCTGCAGTCTGTGGTGGAATACACGCGGCCTTGTCACCCGCAGTAGGGATGTCGCACTGCTTGGCCCATCTTGCCTGGCCTGAGGAACGTGGCTGTGCACCTGGGAACGTGGAGGGCTACCCAGAGTGGCGGAAGAGCCCCGTCGTGGGTCTCCCGGTCAGAGCTCGACTCACCTGGAGTCTCACTTCTGTGAGACTTCTCTTCCCTAGAAAGGTTAATGCTCAAAGTGATGACAACTATTGTCAGCCTGGAGTATGAAGAGTTTTGAAGGAAAGAGCAAGAAATTGTATTTTTCTTGCTCATTAAGGTTTTAAAGTAGGCTGGAGCTTGAATCAGGTTTTACCACTGACTGTAAAGACTTCTTCGAAGTAGTAGGACCCAGATCTGAAGCGTAGAAAAGAGGCGCTGTGAAAAATACCTGCCTCTTATCCTAATCCGGGGGGACACTGCTGTATTTGGAAATACTCCTTATTCACTGCAGAAACGCTGGCGGTTTGGAGCTGATCTTGTCACTTATGTGCCAGAAATAAGGCAAAGCAGATACTTTCTCATCTCAGCATAACCTTAAGAAGGTTTCCAGCCCAGTGGGTTGCCAGCGTTCAGCAAAGCCATGCTGGGAATATCCATCCGGATGCGTAAGATGGCAGCCGTGGCTGGGGGACGGGAAAGGAGTTGGGCATTTGGCACCACTGTCTCAGTGTTCCCACGACAGATGTGTGAACGGCCGAGAGGGTGCTGTCTGCACACGCTGCCAATGAGTCAGGTTTGGGTGATAAAGCCTACTCTGCCTGATGGCTTTGGATTTTGGTTTTTCTTTGTTTCGGTTCCCTTGCTTGGAAAGCAAAGGTGTCTGGCTGCTGGACCTCATCGTGTGGCTTTCCGGAGCACCGTGCAGCCGGCAGTGAACGCACCCTCTTGAGATGGGGAAAGGGGAGGCACCAGCTGAAGAAGTCTTTGCCTGATGTTGCCTGGTATTTGGCTGGAAGAGCATTACTTTGGCTCCCAGTTGTGGATTGCAGTCGGTGCTCCTAGCACACAGCCGTGCTGCAGGAGCGTGCCTGTGTCTGTCTGTGGAGGTTACATGGAGCCGCTTCAGGACACCTGTCCAGGTGAAGGCAGCGGTAGGAGACAAGTGTATTCTGAAGTGCTTGTTTATTCCTAGGAAAAAGGACTATAACGTGCCAGCTGTAGAGCGGCAAGTAAAGAGCAAGGTTACTTTTCAACCACAGCGTCTTGTTCAGTTGCTCTTTCAGGATGGTGCTGAACTCCCGTTCAGCTACTCCTTCTCAAATCTCTCTTCTGCGCTATTCAGGTATCTGTGTCGAGAGCAGAGCCCCAAGCCGGAGAGCACATATGTTCTACCCAGATCCCCGCAGCGTGCCAGTCCATCACGCGTGTACACTGCTGTCTGTTTGGAATTTGATGTCTAGGCTATGCTAAAGTCGCCTGTGCAGCACACTGGCGCCATGGGGCGTATTCCGATGTGTGTGGAAGAAATTACTTCCCTCGTCACTCTTTCCTGACAATGCTCGGAACAGGGAACAAGAAATGGCATGCAGAGATTTTGAAATATTCCATTTCCGATACATTTGTATTGAAAAACTAGTGTTAAATGAGTTTAGAGATTTCATTAGGTAGCTTCGACTGCAAGAACACCAAGCTCACAGTGCGTCACTTGTGATGGCCCCAGAGGTCTCCCCGGAGCCTTCTCTTCTCCAGGCTGA
>VZSC01017472.1:34332-67183 GCA_013398225.1 Steatornis caripensis | reverse complement strand
GGGGAGTGATGGGGGGGGGGGGGGGGGTGGTGGCTGTGCAATAGCAGCAGCCTCCTGCAGCGGGAAGATGTCTAACTTGAGTCAAACTTCAATAAATGCTGGGAGGGAGAGGAAAGGTTGCCTGGGCTGCAAAATAATTCCTTTTTCCGACTGCTGCAGGTGGTCCCCTCACTGCTCCCAACCCTCCAAGATCCCGCTTTGGCCACAGATAATTGAAGCTCCTCAGAGCCACCCAGGAGATGGGAGGAGGAGGAAGAAGCCGAGTACCAAACACAATGAACCGTGCAAACGTGAGTGGTATTAAATCCCCTTGTGAAGGAAGGGGATTTGAGGCAGAGCTGCGCAGATGCACCTCCCTTAACTCCAGCCCCAGGTGCGTGTCCTCAACAGCTCTGGAAAATCCTCGCTCTTCCCCAGCGCACCCTGCAGCTCCGTACGCGGCGCTGGGGGACGTTTTGGGAGCAAGGCCACTAGAGGGCATTCTGGCATTCCCACAAACCCGGGCTGGCACTGGCAGCGCCTTGCTCTCTTCCAGGGTTTCCGAGCGTCCCTCCTGGTCTGCCGCGGCAGTCAGCCCCCTCAGGAGCTCGGGAAAGAGGGAGGAACCCAAGCCTTCCGCAATCCCCAGGCTGCAGTGAGCCAGGACCATTGCACTGCATGTTCTTGCGAATAGCGGAACATCTCGGGCATTTCTGTGGCTGGCTGTAGGCGATTTGGTTCCATCTCTCGTTACATGGCAAAAACGACACACCACAGACACCTGGTTGGTTTTGGCCTGATGGTCCTGGAAGAGATGCCTAGGACAGCAAGTGGAGGGCTCGCGCCTTCTGCCTGTGAGGGAAGCAGGACAGCGAGGAGGGATCTGCCCATGCTGTGTCTGCCCGTTTGGAGGAGGTGCATGCATCACGAAGCCAAGCTTCGATGATGTGCTCTTTGCACTCTCGTTTTCCCCAGGCTGGAGGCAGCCAGTCTGTTTGCCATCTTTTATTCTGTGGATTTTATTCTCAGAGTTTCTCCTCACAAACTGTCTCTGTTCTTTTGCTGGTTTCATTTTATTTCTCTTGATTTGGTGGCCAGTGAGCAAAGGTGGGACAGTTTGCTCTTCCTTTCCAGCAGCAGTCCCTGTTCTGGCTGGTGGGTGGTTCCTCAGCCAGGTCCTGGTGCACCTCCGTGCCAAGGCAGTGGGTTCATTCTGGGCCAGACGGCCATGACAAATGTAGTTACTTGGAGGGATGCTACTGATATCCCTGAGAGACCTTTCCTTAACTTCTAAGACTCTCCCAGTGATGGAAATTCCGCACCTTCCCTAGGCAATCTATACCAGTGCTTCCTTAACCATCCTGCTTTCCAGGTGCTGATGTGAATCTCTCTTGTGCAGCTGAAGTTCATTTCTTCCTGCCTTATCCACCCAAGGCATGAGAGCAAATTATTCTCTTTTCTGTAGCAATCCTTTACATCCTTGCAGATGGATACCGTGCCTTCCTTTCTTCAACCTAAACATGACACCTCTTCCCATCTTTCTTTGGAGGATGTGTTTCCAGGCCTCTGATCATTCTTGTTGCTGTCCTCTGGGTGCTCTCCAACCTCTTCACGTCTTTCTTGAAGTAGAGGTCCTGAGCCTCGTCGGAGGTGCCTGCAGGCAATGTTTGCACATCTCATTATGCTGGTCACCTTCTTGCCAGCAAGCTGATCACCCCAATCAAGCCAGGTCTTTTGCTGCAGAACCGCTACCAGATCGTTGTTTTCCACCCCAGACCTTTCTTGTCAGTTCCTGCCTCGTTTCTCATTTGCCTCTCTTCCACAGGGACAAAACAGCTTTGTTCCTGCATCCCTCCACGTTTCTCACCGGTGAGGACCCTCGCGAGGGGAGCCAGTGGAACCAGTGGTGTCACCCTCTGGTCCAGCACGAAGGGTCGAGAATGCGGAGTTTTTTATCTTGGCCCAAATAAATGTGAAACAAACAGACACCGATGGTACAAAAGCAGTGTCTGTGTAACCAATGGGTTTCTCAGCTGTGATAATGCTGTGAAATGATATCTGCTATTGTGAGCTTAGAGAAGAAAGGTCTGGGTGGTTGAATAAATAAAAATAACATAAAATGGTGCTGCAAGTCCTTTTCAGTTAGTAATCTCAAGTATCCAAGATTAGGCATTTCCCATAAAACCTTCATGTTTTCAGTCATTTTATGAAATGACAATATAACAATAACAACATGACAATGGCTTTATAATAGGACAATAGCATACACATCTCACACATGAGCAAGAGCTATTTTTTGCCAGTAAAGTTGCAGTGAATTGATCTATAAAATAATAATAATAATAAAAAAGATAAAAGCAGGGTTGTTTTCCTGAAGACTTTCTTAAGTCAAAAGCAAATGACTGAGNCTTTATAATAGGACAATAGCATACACATCTCACACATGAGCAAGAGCTATTTTTTGCCAGTAAAGTTGCAGTGAATTGATCTATAAAATAATAATAATAATAAAAAAGATAAAAGCAGGGTTGTTTTCCTGAAGACTTTCTTAAGTGAAAAGCAAATGACTGAGTTCAGCAAGAGAGTCCTTGGAGGATACTCCGAGTGTGGGCTGCCCAAAACCTTCACTGGTGCCTCCTGGCCTCAAAATCTTTGAAACAATGTGGTACTTAGAGGATTTGATAGTGTCTGTCCATGTTTTCAGCGAGGTTTAGGAAGCTCAGCCAAGTCATCTGTCTTGGGAATGAACCCAGCAAGTGAGCGATGTGCTACAGACCGGAAAGGTAGGAGGCTCATGGTTCCTCCATCCCACCCAAGTCTGAGTGCAAGCTTGCGACACATGGGTCTGATGCAAGAGCCAGTTTCACAGTCCCTCAGGCTGCTTTTGGGACAGTGGCTGGTAGAAGATAGGGTTTCATGTAGAGTGAAGCAGCTGCGTATCTGCTCTTGCTCACATGGCCTGTATTTGGTTTTGCATTTATAACTGGCAATAGCATCTTGGCTCTTTCCTTTCTCAGATACAAAAGCAATACTGAGGCTCCCAAAATATCTTTATATTGGCCAATGACAATAACTTGTGGGGCACTGACTTGTTTCGGAAAGATCAAAATATGTAAGGAAGGAGCCAGAGCATTTAACAAATTAATTACTTGAGCCTGCTGCATGGCTAGAGGTGGAAATCTCATCTCACAGAAGAACTCAGCCTCAAAGCAGAGGATATATTAGTCTTTCTCTGAGGTGAAAAATAAAACCTCTGGTGGTTTTTGTGAATTCGGGAGAACAGGAAAGGCAGGAAACCCAAGAGGACGTCTTCAGGGAGAGGGTACCTTCTGACTGGTGTGGTTCTGTTCCAATTTCCTGGCCAAAAAAGACACTGCCAGGAGCCCTCTCAGAGCAGGGTGAGGCTGAGAGCACTAGTGTTTGTCCTCTCCTCTCTCCCAGGTGTGATGGACGAGGCATGCCAGCAGGAGACAGAGCTCTGGGGTTCTTCATACCATGGATACCTCCTCAAAAATGATGTCAGGTACAACAAGTGTCCTCGTAAGTCATAAGCATCATCTCTGTTTCCGTAGTGAAATGGACAGTCAGGACTTAGTTTCCTCGTTGCATGGATGTTGTCTTCACAATCTCGGTGGTGGCTGCCTCTGTGAGCTTGTCCCATGACACGTTTTCAGGGGACACAGCTGGAGGCCCAAGCTGCTACTGGGGCCACCAGACAGTTACACTGGCAGTAATTTTACAGCTGATGTCCTGACACAAGGTAGCGCAGCCAAAGGACTCCCTGAGGGACCTGGTCATACTGAGCTCTGTTAGCGGGAAGTGCTTCTCTGGCCAAGGCTGCTCCATGCTGAAAGGGGAATAACACGTGGCTGGGGGTTAGCACTGGAGAGGTGTCCCGTCCACAGGCAGGAATTTGACTGCTCCCATGTTCCCAAATGCTCACAGTTATTTACAGCACAACCTGCAGGGCGCAAATCCAGCAGATGCAAATTTCCTTGGCCCCTGTCAAGTGATTGCATTAAGCGCTGCTCTCACAGGCGGCTCCAGTGGGGTCCTGACCCAGCTCTGACCTCTACCATCTGGACCAGTAATCACCAGCTCGTTAGACACACAGATCAGATGCTTCCAGATTTGACACCAGACGAATTGCGTGCTGAGCCAGACACTTTGAAAAGCTTTGTTGATGTCACAGGGATGTTCAGGCTGCTTTGAGCATTGGGTAACACTGATCCCTCTTTAACACTGACACCAGGATGTCAGAGCACTGTGTCTGACATCTCAGGAGCTGCACTGATGCAGGGGATATGTGGGCAAGGAGGTCCTGGGCAGGTGTGTTACCTCCTGGCTGTTGATTTCCAGCCACACACTGCAATTATCATGGTGGGGTTTGAACACCCAACTTTTCAGCTCTTCTGTGTCTCCAGGGCAGAACATGACCTGAGTGGGACTCCTGACTATCACTAGCATCAGTGAAGAGTCAGTAGCCCACAAGTCACATGGGAGGTCAGTCTCCATACTAGCTTAGACTGAAGAACTGGGCAACAAGTTGCCAGTCTTGCATTCCTGCAAAGCTGTCACGTCATAGATCCACCTCTGCCCTCTTCCAGGCTGACCTGGAAGCATCTGTCTCAACCCACTGTGGCTGAGCTGTCCCAGATGTAGCCTGGGCTCTGACTTCTCCCCTTTGAAAAAGTCTTCAGGGAGCACACTTGCCGACAAGTAATTCTGATTCCTCTTCCTTGCATGACATGACGAGGGCTACGTGGGTGAAACCCGTTTTGACCCTCAGCCTCAGCTTGTGGTGGCCTCACTCTGCCACCCCAGCCTACACCATGGTGTGGTGATCCATGAAAAGAGAGGATGCATTTGTACTCCTTCAAAGTAAATTAGCAGCTGACCTTACATGACTTTAAAGCTGCATACCTCTTAGAGAAGGACCAAGCCCACTTGGCTGGCTGAAGTCATGACTGTCAGGTAACACGAAAACCACTTGCCAAGGCAGAAAGAAAGAGCTCTTCCACAGGCCAGATGGACCTCTCTCAACATGCAGGGTGGGGTTCACCTGCTGGGATCATACAGGAGAACAAACTAAGACTCAGGTCCTCCGGTTCCTTGTTCTTCAAGCACCATGAGCCAGCAGCAGGCTACGCTCGGCTCCTCCACGGTGAAGTGAAAGTGAGGCAAAAGAAAGCACTGAAGTGAGATAACAGAGACAAGAATGAAAGGACATATCTAAGTCCTCTGAGAGTTAGGAGAGCAATTTGAAGGTCAAGAGGTTGCAAAACTGAAGGCAGAGGAGAGAAGATCAGTGCAAGTGTATGGTAGGGCATGAAAGGTCAGCAAAGAGCGAGCCAAGCAGAGTGGCGTCAGGTCTGGTGGGTCAGCACGATTGTGCACTCCAAGGAGCAGATTACATGGCAACAGCTATTGATGTGACAGGCATCAGAGGAGACTATCCATCTGTGAGAGGGCTTGGCTGAGGCATGCCGCCCCAGTAATGTCTGCTAGACTGGAGCGAGATCAAATGCTGCTGCAGAAGGTGTCCAGCTTTGGAGGAGAGAGTAAGCACTCGGTAATGGTCTGACTAACAGCGCTAGCCAACATGCAGCCACACAGAGTGGGACAGTGCTGACGTTTTAGGGTTTGTGCAGGGTCGGACCATTGCTCTGTATGTCCTGCTTCTTTCCAGTGTGTGGCACAGGAGTGATACTACGGCCATGCTTCCTCTCCTGGCCATCCCGGAGCCTATTTTGGCAGCTGCTACAGGTACAGCTGAGCCATGCACATGCAGCACTGTCCTGTGCAAACATTACCGTTGTTTTCTTTAGGGCTTTGCTTGTTATTTCTTCTTACTTTGCTCATTTCTTTTAAAATAAAAACCCATCCAGCTTTTGAACACAATTACTTCTCATGCTGAGGAAATTAATGGTACCCAAAGCACATCACTTAGCTGTGTTGGCTTGAATGTAAATGTAGGGGCACCACTACACTATGGAGGTTTCTTCCTACAGAGACAAAAAGCCAAGGCTGGAGAGAGTGCAACGTACTTTGTCATCTTAGGGGTTCATAAGCAGAGACCACATACCAAAAACTTCCATAAACGCCCAAGCTTTTTTGTTCCATCCATCCAAAGACCCAACACTAAACAGTGCCTGCGGTCCTGCCCAGGGGTCTGCCCTACTCCTCCTCTGGCAAGCTTTCTCATTCAGGGCTCTGGATAGATACGGAGGTCAACAAAGTTGACAGGAGTCTTTTGGCTGACTTCTGCGGGTCTGTTTGTTTGAGACGGGTGTTGATGCTCCCCGCGTGTGCTTTATTGCCTTGCTGTAAGGTCAGTTCAATATCTCTCATGTGCTGGCTGGGCCACTGCCAAAAAGTAATGTAGCAAGACAAGGACAATGCTGAGATGAAGAGAAGTGGATGAGCTCAGTGCTCTCAATGTTAATTATCAGGCGTGATCAGCCTTGCTAAAAACTTCCAGGCCTAGAGCTACGTTTTCTCACTTGCTTTCTATCATGGTGGTGCTGGAGAAATGAATGGTACCTACCAGGGCCCAACTCCTCAGAGGGATGTAAGTGCACAAGACAACTTCCATACCAAAATTATGTGATGCGCACAGGAGTTTGGGAAGTGTGACCCCTTTTATTTGTCCTCACCTCTGTTCCTGTGAGAAGTGAGCCCTGCAAGAGCCAAGTGGCACAGGAGCAGCCACCAGTTGCCTCAGGCTGGCTGTGTGGCTGGCCTGGACTGCACAGCATCTGTGGTGCTAAAGAACAAACTCTGTCTGCCAGAAACTGGATTTTTTTCCCATTTTGCTTGGTTTGCTTCATTTTACTGAGATAATCCAGTGAGAGATCCACTGGCCTTTTGGAAGAACTTTGTTGGCACCTGCCTCATGCACTTGTAAGTGCACATTGTGATGCCAAACCCGATCTGGTCCTCCCTGGCTGTGCACTCGGGAGTTACCAGACTGTTTGCCTTGCACTGTACCTGCAGGAATGGGATTAAGTTCCTCCACTGGGTGAGATCACACTGTTGGTGTGGGACAACAAAGTCATCAGTCTGACAGGGATGTGATTTTTCTTTCTCTTTCTTATTCCAGTGATTTCTAAGCTCAGTGACGGGCTTTACTGGGAGCAGCGGTCTGCCCTGTTCTCATTTTATCACTTTTTACCTCTGAAGCTGGATATACCCCTCTGCAGTGGGGCCTGTTCCACGTACCTTCACTGCATCCTGGCAATGAGGATGACAGCTCAAACAGCTCTCCAGATGATAGGGAGGTTTCTTTAAGTCAGTAGCCACTGTGCTAGCAAAGCCCTGAGCTCACCATCCCAGACAGCATATAACAGTAACACACTTAACTTACAAAAGCTGGACTTGCTCAGCCAAGGCTTTGGCCTGAGAGAATTGGCTCAACTGGGCAATCCTTAAACAGGAAAACAGGAACCTTCCTGGGTCAGTCCCCAAGCAGAAGACAGCATGTGGCGATTCAGCAGGGAAAATAAGCTGAGTCAGCATTTTGGAGAAGACTGTAAAATCTTTCAGGGGAATAAGGAAAAATATCCCCTGAGAGATGAAAAATTTTAAACACCAAACCTTAGGATTTTGTTCTGAAGCAAGGTCTGTGGTACACTGCTGATGTACAAGGACCTTCAAATACCCCAGAAGCATGAGATCCCTGCAAGTTGATGAAAGACGCACTCTCANCCCTGAGACACACAGGCTCCCAAGTACCTCACTTACCTGCCCCCTAATCCTGGGTTATTTCTAAAAAGGGGTCATCTTACCCAGCCATACCTGGTTCAGGGGGGATGAGGACTTAGCCTGTCCCCCTGCTGTGAACCTGCTGGGAGTGCCTCATGTCACCTGGACGATGGGAGCAAGACTCTCCCAGCACCCTCCAAGGCTTTTTTGGCATTTGGTAAAAAAGTAAGAGGCTGTAGGGCAACACATGTGAGTTCAGGTGGAGTGAGTCCTCCCACCTGGAGCAGAGACATTGGGGATGGGGCNAAATCATGGCATTTCACATCTCCTGTGTTCGTAGCTGAAGACTAGCATAGAGGCAGGCTACTCTCCCCCAAGCAGCCATGCTATGACCCATCCTCAGGGCCAGCCTACCCCAGAATATATCTGCTTGCATAAGCGCTCTGACCAGAGTGCTGGGGACACTGGTGCGACAGGGAGATGATCACAGTGTGCAGTGGGACTGAGAGGTGTCAGAGACAGCAGTGATTGTGGAGGGGGAGCAGGGACCACTAGAGGGAAGCATGAAGCCGCTCACACTAATGGCTTCGGAGGATGGAGATGGAGAGACCGAGAACTGGCAACAAAAGAAAAGGAGCTGCGGGTATGGAGATGGACAGAATCAACTCCTAGGGTGCTGCTGCTTTGTGAGCTGCCTCCTGTGTGTCCTGGGCAGGTCCGGCTGAGCAGGCAGGACTGCANCCCCCCAAGGCTTTTTTGGCATTTGGTAAAAAAGTAAGAGGCTGTAGGGCAACACATGTGAGTTCAGGTGGAGTGAGTCCTCCCACCTGGAGCAGAGACATTGGGGATGGGGCTCATGGCAGGAGCCCGTTTTGGTCAGGTCTCACTGGGTGTTCATGTGACCAGTAGTGCAAAAATGTTTCTTACTTCTGCTGCAAAAGAGCTGAAATTGGAAGGTCTTGTATCTGTTTCCTCTTTTCTCACTGGCTGGTTCTTCATGGAGAAGGCACTTCCACCATCTCCTCCACAACAGAACAGACCCAGAGCATGAGATTTCTGGTCTGAGAGGGCTGTCCTGGATGTTTGCTGAGGCAGTTTTTTCCTGCTTGGGGCAGAGGCAGATGTGGGAGACTGTGAAAGCCTTACGTTAGCTGAGATACTGGATGCCCAGTGGCTGGGCTCTAGGACACTCCACACCTGTGAGCTGCTAGCAGACCTACACAGACACTGAGGACAGGAAAAGTCATCTGTCCTGGCTGAAGGGAACAGGACATTGGAGGTAGTGATGGATGCTCAGCTCCACTGGGCTGTGTCCAGGGACTCATCTCACGGGCAGCAGCACATTGTGGGGATGCATTTGGCTCCAGAAGGGCTGCTCCCTATTTGGTTTCCACCATACAGCTGGGGAACAAGAAGACTTTGCTGAAGGTCTGGAGCTGACAAAACCTTGGTATCAAACACCCAGAAATCAGCCCTTCTCAAACCGATGTCTGAAAAGGCCCGAATCTCCACAGCCCCGACATGACCCAACCCCAAACCTTCTATACAAATGCAAGAACGCACGTTCTTTACTAGTCTTGATTCTACCTCTACTCCCAACTATCCCATCAGCCAGATTACCCTCTGAATGGTCTCCAGTCTCCCTGGAAGTCCAGAATAACATCCTGACAATGGCATAGACACGAAACAGAGCCAGGAATTGAAGCCACTGAACACTTGCCTGGAGATGCCCATAGAGCAGTCATCTATCATTTAAAGAGGCCTAGACTGGAGCAAAGAGATACAGCAACATGAGCCTGGCCAGGATCAAATCACTATGTTATGATAAACCCTTCTTGGAGCTGTGAGAAGCCCACAAGTAGTGCCTTTGCTGGGAATACCCTTACCAAGGTGCACGGAGAAAGCAATTCCGCTTCCTGCCCTGCAAAAGCATATGGCAAAGGGTGTGAGACTGTGCTTGCCTGCTCTGCGAGAGCTCAGAGAGGAGGGGGCTGCTGCTATAGGGCAAAGTCGCAGCAGTGCTTCTTTCTTCGGGCACAGGGATCGCAGTATGTGTGGCTGCAGCTCTTCCATGTGTTAAGTCTTCCTCTGCTTCCAGTCTTTAGACATCTCATTTTTCTGGAAAACGTTTTTCTAGGAGAATATTTCAGATCCTGTTTGAACCATAGCCCATGAACTNGTGTTTGGTGCATACTTGGGTGCGCGGTACAACAGCCAGACAAGGCCTCCACACCTACGCCCAGGGATGTGACTGTCGTCCAGGCTGAAGGTGCTAAAGCAAGGAGGTTACAGCCCTCCTTTCATTTCTGGTTCAGTGTAGTTCACAGTACCCACTCAGGCCCTCATCTCAGCTACGCTGGCTACCTGTCANGCACAGGGATCGCAGTATGTGTGGCTGCAGCTCTTCCATGTGTTAAGTCTTCCTCTGCTTCCAGTCTTTAGACATCTCATTTTTCTGGAAAACGTTTTTCTAGGAGAATATTTCAGATCCTGTTTGAACCATAGCCCATGAACTGTTCTCTCTCCACTTGCTGGCTGAAAAAATGGGAGTCTGAGCCCATGTGCCTGCATTTGTTCTTGGGAATGCCTTGAGGCATTGTGTGTTAATACACTCACTGTAGACCACAGTCTAGTGTTTCTTAATCGTACTAAATCACAGAAAATGACAGCATGCTCCAGCTGCAAGCGAACAGAGACACCTTTATTCACTGACTGAGCCAGAGCAGAGGAACACCTCACACTGCCTAATACAAAGGAGCCTGCAGCAAGGGTTTGGGGATGACCCCTCTGACTCCGTCACAGCCATAATAAGACTGAGGATCTGGGATTGCTCCTCCTGGATGCCCTTGCTGGCTTTCATCTGGGCTGTGCTTGTGCTCCCTGGCCGTGCTGGGATTTGGTATCTGTGCAGAGCATCACAGCACAGCTGAAGCATGGGCTGCCTGTCTTTGGGTGAGGCTGTGCACGCTGGGGGCTGTTGCGGTAGCTGGGTGTTGATGGAGGGGACACATCCTATCTCTGCCCATGGCTCCTCTGAGTCTGCAAACCCAGAGACAGCTCTGCTCTAGAGATTTTTTACTACCCTCTGTCCATGAATACGCTGTTCTTATGGACTCCCAAGTGGAGGCCCCATCAGCATCGATCAAGACTTCATCCAAGTAACCACAACAGGATTCTGGACTACACTACAGATAAACACTGCTCCTCAGCTTCCTGCCTTTAGTTGAGGTTTTTCACTGAGCAATAGCCACTGTGTTCACCACTCAGCAGAACTGCTTTTCTGGCCGGGATCCTACTCAGAGGGTCTCTTTATTTGGGTGAGACAGGATGGACAGCAGTGCGCTTGCTTGTTGCAGAGGCACCTCTCATGTAGGATACTTGCACAAAGCCGGGATGTTTTGGTGTGCAATTCACTTACTCCCATTGTAGCAAACCAGTTAGTCTCACATGGTGCAGTAGCTCTCCCCGATCCCCACTGAGCACCACCGCACATCACATGGTGACCCTTTCTGCCTCCACAGCATGGACATGCTAAACCCAAGATGTGGACAGAATCTAAACCAGGAAAAACCCAACATAATGAGGCTTTTCAAACCCAAAAAGCCAAAGGTGACTGTTGCTTCTAATTGGACGTGCCCTGGTATCAGGGCGATGGAGGTGAGACAAAGGCTTTGGGTCAGGAACAGCAGGTGGAGTGTGCACCCTGCATCCCCTCCCTGACTCTGTAGGGTTGCAGGGCCAGGCGAGTGCATCATCCGGGCTGCACTGCAGGGGAATAAGTGTCCCAGAGCCATAAACCCTTTCCCGGGGAAAGTGAGATTGGTAGGAAAATCCCAGATGATACACCACCAGCTGGCTTTTTTCCCCACCTTAGCCTGACCTGTTGCTCCTGAGGAACACAGGACTTTGAAAGGCTGGGTGGAAGGAAGAGCGACAGAGGGTTACTCAGCTCTGCCTCTGGCTCTTGATACCACTGTGAGCGTGCATCCTGCCAGATCTGTGCCACAGTACAGTGGAGATGAGCCTGTAAACCTTTCCTGCCTCCCCAGAATAGAGGAACAATTCATGAGCACCAGGAGACCTGTGAAACTGCGGGTAGGAGGCTGTGAGAGAGGAAGATGCTGCAACTTTTGGGCTCTGAAATTCAGTTTTCCCCAGGATCATCAGTTATCCACCATGCTCCAGCCTTCCCTCCTGTACTCCCCAGGTCTTCGAGGAATGCCTTAGCAATTGTAGCAGGTTTTCAGCCTTCCCATATGTTCCCCATGCTGCAGCCTGGGTCACGGATCTGCCAACCCCAGGCAGGAATGTATGGCTCTGTACAGATTCTTAAAGAAATTGGCCACAACACCAAACATGATAGGTTTGCCTCCCGCTCTCCGTACCAGGTCTATATGTCCCCTTCCAAGTCTCTGCAAAGCGCAGGAAGGACTCCGCCTCAGCCACATAGACCAGGGTTACTCTGGCTGCCACAGGAGAGCTGCTCCTGGTGATGCTTCCCCAGCAAGTCTCTGCCTCGGTGTCTGGGCTGGTCTTGCTCAGGCAGCCACGGGCAGGCTCGGATGGCCTCTGAGCATGGGAAAGTGCAAGCAGCAGGGAATGAGGCCGGGCTGGCTGATGCCTGGGCACTGCAGCACGAGCCCTTTTGAATGGCCTTATCAATTATTCACACAGCTCAAAGGCTCAGCGGGTCCGCCTGCAGCTCAACCTCCCTCGCCTCTCCTTGCTCTCCAAGCTCTCTGACATGATATGATTAGCTGGCTTTTTCACACCAAAGCCGATTTTGGAAGATGTCTTAGGAAGACACCTGAGGCATGCAGCGTGCCCACAGGCTGGGAGAGAGCTGGAGTAAGCTGTGCTGTAAGCCACGGCTCAACTTGTTGGCCGATGTGCAGTGCAGGTTTATGGGACCCTTTGCTAGCAAAGGCTCTGCTCCTTGCTGGGAGGCAGAAGAGCTGGGGAAAGATCTGACTCTTTCCTGGAGACATCTGCTCTGCTTTGAGATTGTGAGTAATTGCCAGGGAAGGATCTGACACCCAGCCTCACGAGGTGGCCTCTCTGGAGCAGGGCAGCTCTCACAAATCCTTGGTTGCAGTGAGGAACTGGGGAATGATCTGTGCCACGAATGCTCCTGCAAAGTGCTGTCCTGGCAGCAGAGTAGGATCAGTGCCTGTGGAGGGTGCAGGGCCGTGTCTTCAGGTGCCCCTTGACCTGTTACTTGCTCAACCTAGGTGAGACCTATCTCCTGTCCGGGGTGCGGGCACAGGGAGTTTCAATTTCTGCTGTCCTGAAGGGTCATACAACAGCTGTGGATCCAGGGCATTGAGGATGGAGTGTGTTATCCATTTCCCTCTTTGCACGTATCACACGCAGGCCTCTGCATTGCGTGTGTGTGTGTGCACGGTGTGTCGCTGAGGGCGGCACCGGCTTTGCACAGCCGCGTTTTGTGTCCCTGCGCTGGCAGCAGACAGGGAGGATTGCCGTTAGCTCAGACACAGGGATCTGTTATTGATGGGGGAGTCCAAGACGTCCGTTCCCGCTGATGTGATGGCCACAGTTCAAAACGACTGAGGAGCTGTGGTTCCCCAGCAGATGGGGAGGGGGCATCAGAAGACGTCAGGAGTGAGGAGCTGGGGTGCCAAGGTGATCAGGGCCCTTCTTGAGTCTGCACTAGGCATTTGCCATCTACATCCCTGGAAATCAGGTTTGCCTGTCTGAAAGGGGATAATGAGGATCCAGCAGATACAGTGGGGCTGTGAGTTTAACTGATGTGTGGCAAATCCATCCATCCAAGAGTCAGCCATGTGCAAGCTGGGGTGCTCCCAGCCACACCAGCCTTGCTCCAGGAGACAGGCGACGCTTGCCAGTCTCTGAGCACGCGTCTCCAGACTCCATCCCTTGCTCTGGCAGCCTCCTTGACATAGCAGAAGGTCTGCTGCAACGTTCATAGCAGCCTTGCCAGTATTGGGGCAAGAGGGAGGAAAAGGTTTTATTTTCGGCTGTGGTGAGGGGGGTGACAAGGGAGGAAAACCGTGATATGAGGAAGGCCACGTCAACGGGAGATATGTTTAGGTGTCCACCCCAGTATTCCAGAGCTCTGACCCCACTGCAAGAGGCCAGTGGCTTCTCATGACTGCAGGCGCTGCCAGCGGGGCTCTCCCCTTCCCCCTCCCATGTCTCTCTGGGCACGTGGGCCAGTGCTAACCAGAAAGTCACTGGAGGGGGAGGAGGTTTATTCTCTGTGCAGAATTATACCTTCAAGACAAGGTGCTGGTGCTTGAGGGCAGTAAGCATGGCAGGGGGGTGGGAGAGGAACTGGCATGTGCCGTCCCTGCGTCACTCATCCTCCTGGCGAAGGGGTATGGGGTGCAGGAAGAGGCCTTTCAACTAGACCGGGATGGAGAGGGGGTCGGGTGGTGCTGCTCCCTGCCGCTGGGACGGAGCTGTAGGTGTTGGCTGCGCAGACCTGGGTGAGGGCTGCTCGCTGTCTGCCGGGGGGAGCAGGACCCCACTGCAGAGGTGCAGGCACTTTGGCAAGAGCTCCGACCTGAGCTGGCTGCTCATTTGTAACAGGCTCCGTGTTCACGCTGTGGGCTCCGTCTATGAGCACTCAGCTGCCTTGTCATCAGCCAATTCGATCCATCAGCTTCTTGACAGGCTTGGAGAATAAAAATAACCACCCATTTCTAAGTGCCTATTATGGCACTTTGAAAAATGCCTCCGCAGGCGAGTCTGAATTATTCCCAAAGTACTCATTTTTTAAAAACGTTATTTTAATGTAATAAATTATTTGTACTGAAGAGTAAAAGATTACCCATGTACCCTGATAGCTCTCCGCACAGCGAGGGGTGCGGGCCTGTGCCTGCCATGGGGAGGGTGGTGCAGGGAGCCTGGGGCTGTGGGGAGCAGCGGAGCCATCTCAGTCACCCGGGAGCCACCGCTGATGGTCTCTGTGCTGTGGGGAAACACCAGCGGGAGACCTGAAGGCTTCCATCGCTGCTTTAAAAAGTCCACGTCACCCGGGGACCTCGACATGCCCCAGCACAACACAGTACCCTCTGGGTGAGGAAGGGCAGCCCTGGCTTCCCCGTGCAGCCCGGCTCCGTGGGATGGCAACCGCCCGTGGACCAGCCAGCTCATCGGTCGCTGCAGGAGATGGGTTTTGACCCTGCTGTGGCTGGTTTGAGGTGGGCAGCAACCAAATGCTACTGCAGCATCCACCCTGGAGCCAAGGAGGCGCTCGGGAGTCTTCTCAGCATCTCTACGTGTTTCACGGGAGCATCATGGCATGGGGATGCCCAAATGCCCGCACACCCCTCCACGTGTCCATGTGTCAGGCTGGGCTTGACCGAGTGAGCACGCACACACAAAATAAAGAAACGCCTGGCCTGAGCTTGCTCTGGGTGCAGGTGTTGCTCAGACAGGCAGGGAGGGATGGGATGGGATGGGATGGGATGGGATGGGATGGGATGGGATGTGGTCCCTGCACAGCCCAGCTCAGGCAACAAGGCCAAACTGCAAGGAGCAGCTTGGTCAGGCTTGGCAGAGGGAGGGGGCTCTCCTTGCAGAGAAGCTCAGTTTGATGACAGCCTGAGGGAACCGGGAATCCCTCATCTCCCAGCAACCAGCCACCTGGGAGCACCACACCTTCTCCTCTGGCAGGTATCCTCATCGCACAAAGCTGGCGCTGGCCTCACCCACGCTGTCTTGCAGCCATGAATAGCACCCGCTTGAGGATGCCACAGTGACCTGCTTCCTGGAGCAGGAGTGCCCCAAAAAGAGCACTGTGGGGTATTTTAGCAGGATATATCTTTGGGGTTGGTGTGGATTTTTTCCCGTAGGGTTCCATGATATTTTCAATACCTTTTTTCTTAATTCAGCTCTGGTTTAAGCTAAACCCCCAAATACTTGCTCTTCTGTGCCTTGCCTTCATGAAAAAAAAAAGGAGGATGAAACATTGTGGCTGAATATTTTGGGTGAATCAAAAAAATGATGGGGATTTTTTTTTTTGTTAAACAGTAATTTGTAAAATATGGATGGAAAGAGGAGGAAAGCTCCAGCTCAGGTTTCAAACAGCACTTCTCTGGGAAGCCAGATCCCCAGCATCGGCTACTGGGCGGCTCGAGAGCGTGGGAAACCATCACTGCTGAAGCTGTGGGGCCATGCTGTAGGGAGGGGAGGCTGTAACTGCGGCTTCAGCAATGCCACGGGGGAAAATGCTGGTGTTCACTGCAGGGAAGGAGACCCTGGCAGGGGAGCCCAATGCCCACCTCTGCCTCCAGGAGGGACCAGCACGGTGCGGGGAGCACATGTGCCAGCCCTCTGGGTTGCCCTGGCTCTGCGCTACTCCCACGCCTTTCTTGTGAGCTTGTGCACGGAGCAGTGCAGGCTCCGGAGCCGCTCTCTGACCCCCCTTCCACTGCAGGGGCTGGAGCCCATCACATCCTGGGGCTCTCCTCCCCGCCAGACCTCCCCTCCCTGAGTGGCTTGATTATAGGGTAGCCATTCAAATCATTTTAATGAGCTCAGCCTGCTGCTGTGAGGCACCAGTAACTATGGCAACTTCATTCAAAGGTGGTGTGCGTGGTGGCTGTGTCAGGATTTGTGTTTCGGGGAGCTGATTGGAGGAGACAGGCGAAGGTGGGAGTCCTTTGGGAATTTGGGCTTGTTTGCACAAGGGGTTTCATTTAAAGCGGTGGCTGGTGGCACTCTCGGGGGGTAGAGGTCCAAGGCAGACAAGACCCCTGTGGTCCAGGGACCCATTGCTCACAGTCCCAGGAGACCCAGGGGTCCTACGCTATGGCAGAGCATGAGTGGGGGCTCTCCTACCCATCACTGTCCCAGACATCACCTTGCAGGCATTAGCAAACTCGTCCTGAATCCTAGCAAAGAGCTTGGTCTTTGCTTTCTCCTGACATCCAGGGAAAACAAGCTGTCGCTCCAGGCTGGTTGGTTTGAGAGCAGGATCAGGCCCACAGTCCCACCTGAGGCAATGCAGCCGAACCCTGCTCTGTGCTGCTCACTCTTTGCCACCCCAGCCATGCTGCTCTTCTCGCTTACACCTAGGGCAGTCCTAAGCCACTCACAGAAATTGCGCGGTTTGTGTCTGCTTTATATTAGCGTCATGGACAGCCAGAGCAGACATATTTTCCTAGTAAATCACTGCCATCCCACTCTGGGCTGGCTTACCCAGGGCACTGGATTCGCAGAGGAAATAATTCTGATGCTTCAGCGCCACTGGCAACCATAAAAACCTCTGTCCAGCTGCCACAAACCTCTGCGGTCCCATAGTTTATGCAGGTAAAATAAACGGGGCATGGGCATGGGCTGCAGCACTGCCCTGCAGCTTACATTGTGGGTCCAGCCCCTGCACCGTTTTGCCTGGATCCAGCCGATACCCTCCCAGAGCGCAGCTTCGGGGAGGCTCTTTCCCCATGAGAAGCATGGGTGAGGCCACCTTGTTTTGAAGGAAAGTGCTGCTTGGATGCACAGTGTGCCTGGGGAAGGGCACCGCGTCCCTCGGTGCCTGGTTTGCTGAGCGCTCATCCGTCTGCTGCTGCGCCGGCCTGGGTAGCGCTTCGCAGGCAAACCCCTGGCACCAGTGCAAGGTGGCTTTAGACTTCTCCCTTTGGGTAGCGTTTTCCTGCACCGTGCCATTCTACGGCGTGCAAAGGTGCCGCGAAAGATAGATCCTCTCAGATCAAACTCGCCAGCTAGTCCTGTCACTGGCATTGCGCAGAGCTTGCCACAGAGTTTTGCTTGCTTCTATCAGTGGCCTAATTTCCCTCTCGGTCTCTTTGGTGTAAACAAATCCTACAGAAAACAGAGCTTTTCTGCAGAGTCTACTGTTAATACGCCGTTACATGCCCGCTGAGAATCGGGGCGGTGAAGCTATTGCAGACTCACACGTGTGTCTTGGATCAGTGTCTGGTCCCAGCTGAATTTCTCAAGTTAAGTCTCATTGAGGTGTAAGGATTTTTTTAAGCACCTCCTGGATTGCATCAGCAATGAATTTGTGTTGATAGGCTCCGTAGCTGAAGCCTTTTTCTAGGGGAAATGCAAATGAAAGGAGAACGTGGGCTGGGTGGAAAGGTAAGGGTTTCAAGGGCCACAGGGTGCAGCGAAGAAAACCCTCCCTGAGGACACCGCACCTTGAAGCCTGCTCAACCGCAGACTTGTAGAAATAAGCAAAAAGAGAAATGTTCTCAACATATCTCTGAATCTGAAAAAAAATTTCCCACTCAGGCTGGAGCTGTTCCTGATTTTGTCTCCTTGCCCATTTTAATTAATCCAGCTAGGATCATGGTTACTGGGAACACAGCATAGGAGAGGCACATAGACAAGAAGTCAGGATGGAAGCACGGTAGGAATTTTTGGATGACTTGTGGTTTTTTCCACTGGAAAATGCTGATTTTTTCAAAACTGACACTTATTTTAAGAGAAGGTCGGTTTTGATTAATTTATTGAGTCAGAAAAAAATTTGGAAGGAGTTCTGAATTTGTCAAAATGAAGTGTTTTGACGTTCTCAAAGGAGAAAGAAATAATCTATTTTCCAGTTCAGATGACCTCTTGTTTTGAAATTTAAGCTAATTACAATTAAACATTTCAAAAAGACGAATACTTTGAAATCAGACTTGGAAGGGAGACTCAGCTCATGAATGTCTTCAAGACTGACTTTTCAGCACAAGCTGTGGTGTAATCCTTTGTACAATGTGAGACATCAGCACTTCTCCTCACCTCGACTCAGGATGACACACAAGAAAACGTAGCCTCGTCCTGCGAGCTGGAGTCATCTCTCAGCCGACGATGCGAAAGCTTTTCCTCTTTCCAGGTTCACATCAGATGGACCAGGGCAGTCGAATCGGGACGACTGCAGCTGACGGTGATGGGCAAACAGATCTGATGGCACACGCGGGACACAGAGCTCCCAAGAAGATGACTTTTCTGCTGATCCGGTTGGCTGCTGACCCCATCCTGAGCAGACTCTGCTTTGCAGAAGGGAAGGAGAATCCCCCCTCCATCGCACACAAGGTGTTCCCAAAGAGCCAACGGCAATTGATGGTCCAGGGATTTGGAGAGCTGAAGTTAGCTCCCAGCTTCAACACATAAGAGCACAAAAAAGTTGTTTGAAGCTAAAAATCCGCAAATATCGGGTACTGACGCCCTGCCGACACCTGTGGGGTGTGAGATGCTCCCCTGAGCTGTTGGGTCTTTGGTTTCCACCTGTGAGCGGCTGATGCACAGCGGGACAGCAGCAGCCCCAGTCATTGCATCTTGTCTCTTGGGCAATGGGCAGACTGTGAACCTGAAGTGCAAAGGTGGTGTGAAGGTGTCTCAACCTGAACGCTTCATCTGAAAACGTTGGCTGCTCTTTTTGGGGCTGCACCGACCCAGGATTCTCCCCTCTGACCCAGCCCCAGCTGATGGCCAGGAACCAGGCAGCCCTCACAGGCTGAGGACCGGGAAAGTCGATGGGCAGCAGATCTATGCACAGCCTGGCTTGGCCGTGCCGGCAGAGGATGGTCCACGCTCTTCTCCTGGCACGGAGCAGCTCCAGGCGAGCAGCAGGATGGGTGGGAGCTGCCAGCTTCCCCTCTCCCTTCCAGACAGGGGAGAGCCGCTGAGCACACATGGCCTCTGGGCTCTATAATCTCTAGCCACAAAGCTCTCCTTTAAATTGCATTTGTGCTCATTGGAAGTGATTACATTTTCCTGGAAGGATCTGACCCTCTGGCTGCAGACGGCGATGGCAATGCTCCTTCTCTGAACGGCTGCTGGCTGGAGACTCAGCGCAGTGACAGCCAGCCAGCACCGGGAGCTCTCTGCCTTCCCGTCCTTGGAAGCAGTTCTGGAGGCTCCTGGCTTGCGGGAGGGTCAGATGGCAGAGCGGTACTCCAGTGCGGAGGAGGGCGTGCTTCACTCCCAAGAGAAAGCATACAGGGGAAGAGGGCAGAGGGCAAGGAGGGAGAGTGGTGCAGGGAGCCTGCACTGGCTGCCTCGCCAGCCTGAGACAAAACAAGACAGGATGGGGAATGTGACACTGTATTGCATTAAGCATTTATGCAACATTAGTGCTGTGGGACCAGCCAAGGTTCAGAGGTTTGGAGGCTTGTTCAGAGCCAGGAAGGCTTCTCTGAACTTGCTGGGAAGTGGGTGGGTGCTGAGCTGTGGGAGAGATCTCCGGCACTCCACGCCAAGCAGACTCACTGCTTGGCTTCATGGCCTGGCAAAAGACCTGTAACCAGCACCTTCTCAGGGAGCGAGTCTTGTCCCTCTCCAGCCCCACAGAAATCCTGGGAATGTCTCAGCAGTTCAGATGGCAAAAACATCCTGTTAACTTTGCAGAGCCCAGGAGCACGAGAGAAACTCCTCTCTCTCTGTTTTATGGGTGCAGGTCCCTGGGAAGCACTAAGGGAGGAGTTTGCAAGGGTGCTACTGGCAGTGGCAGATGCAGCGGTGAGGTGCACAGCTGGAGACCAGACATGTTGTTGTTCTGGGTCCTAGCACATCGGTCTGATTAGCAACAAAGGTTACTCTTAGCTCCAAAGCCTGTTGCTGTGTCACTTCTATTATTCCCCCTTGACTTCTGGGTATTTCTCTGCACCTATTTATAGGAGCATAACAAAGATATGGACGGTCCAAGCTGGGGCAGCTGCCTGCATTCCTTCTTCCTGACCACACTGCCCTGTGCCATGCAGGGAGATGGAGAACGGCCCACGGTCTGCATCCCTCCAAGTCCCCTTCCCTTCAGGAAGTGTCCGTGATGGGCTTGACCACATCACAGAATGAAGAGGGAAGGAAAGGAAAATGTCTCTTCTTGTCTCCTAGGTAGGCCAAATTAAAACTGGGGATTGGAAAGTACTGTAACACTTCCATGAAAGGCACAGTTGATGGCCAATCTCTCTCTGTTTCCTGGACAGGGGAAACATAATAAACCATAAAGTTCAAACCGTACGAACTGCAGAAAGTTCATAGTTGTCTCTTTCACATATGGGTGAGACAGACTCAGCTAGATCCAGTAAATCTCTTCTGGCAGAACATCCCCAGTGCTGATGCCCCCATAAGCAATAATATGCTGCCTAGTACCAAGAATAATCAGAAATTATCAGATGTCCTTGGTACATCTCACCCACCAAAACACGGAAACCAATCAGTTTAACAGCATCAACACCAACTTGTACGGATGTGTGAGGTACCCTAGAGCAGAGTAAAGCTTCAGCAACAGCCTAGCTGTGGTGCTGTCTTGAAGGAGGGTAGAAAACTCAGACATCAATGTATAGGTTTTGAAGAGAGAGAAACAGTCTTCCGATGAAGTCCCAGCCTCAGACCTCTCCAAAGAGCAGTGGGACAGAAGCCTCAACGATTGCAGCAGTCCCTACGGTTTTCAAAGTCACGATTGCCCTCTCACCCGGACAAAGCTGGGGCAAGATGCAGCTGTGGCCTTGCAAACCCCATCCGTGTTGCTTGGTCACGCAGTCGGCCCTTGGCCATGGGAGAACTCTTCACAGCATGTGCTGGCTGCATCAGTGTGCACTAATAAAGCGAGACGTTCAGTCCTAAAAACAACATCTCTGTCTGAGTCGTACCTACCATAAATTCACAGGTATTTCTGTGTAAGTGGCTTAGAGATTTAATTCGTGCTGTTCTGATCCCATCTTAGGGTTCGCACCAGACTGGGCATTGTCCGTACCACCCTGCAGCTCCTGCAACACCATTGGGAAAAACCTGCTTCGAGGAATACCACCATCCAAAACCCTCCCCGCCACGCTCCGCGCCCTGTGTAGCTGGACTCACCGCCCTGGACACGCCGACTAACGCCCTGCCAGAGCGCCGCATGTACCGAGCCAGGGCCAATCTGATCATCCCCGGTGTGCTTCCAGCGGGAGGCAAGAGGAGAACCGGTTGCGGTGCTGCTGCGAGCCCCTCTGCCACTGGAGCCCAGAGGACGGAGGCATCCCCGGCCAGCCACCCTGCCGCCCTAATACCTGCGTGGGAGCCGGCACGCGGGCAGGCTCCCGCCCAATGTGCTCTCCGCAGGTCCTGGGAGCAAGCTGCTGGGGAGCGGGAGGGCTGTAATTACAGAGATAACTCACACCATGTCACCCAAAAATGATACATGAAAATGCTACATAAACCCGTCTATCTGGTGCTCTCGATTTATCTTTCTGCCTCTCTATTTATTTCTTCCTCCAGCCTACTGCTCGGTACCGTGCAGGAGCTGGAAATGCCAGCTGCTGAAAATGCAATTTGTTTTGATTCACCAACATCTCCCAAAATATCTCCGTGACCTCTTGAATGTTTTTGCAATGAATTACGGTAATGATGATTTTTATTTATATTAACAAACTGCAGCAGCTCAGCATGGCCAGCAAATATATAAGAAAAAAAAACTCAACCAAATATACATACATTAGTTTTTTTTTTAAATGAGGCCTTAAACCAGGATCAAACAGGGGTGGCTTTTCTTCTTTCTCCTTTTCTAAAAGGCATCGGTACCAAATTTCTACCCTAATTATAACAATACTTCTCCTAATGAAAGAATTCGTTCGCCTTCCGTAATCAGCTGGCTGCCTTCGGAAATTGCAGCTGATCAGTGTGGAGGAGGGGCTGCAATAAAGGTTTGGAGGAGGCAACTCACAGTTTCCAAGGTACCTCAGAAATGAGGAAGTCACATCCACAGGCGGTGTAAATTGGTGTTGCTGCTGAGAAACGCATGGCACTGCTGGGCTGTGTCTCTCTGGGGAATTTAGCTCCCAAGTCCCGGGGACCTTCCTGGCCCTGTGCATCCCCACTCTGCTTCCAGGAGAGGGAATCGTGAGCCACATCCAGGGATGGAGAGGGGGAAACGCTGCGAGCGACAAGTGATTTCAAAGCACATGAGTCTGTTCTTGTTCCTTTTTTTCATGGGGAACAACAGAGATGCTGAGCCAAAAAGGTGGATTCTTCCAGTCCCTGGAAGGCTACAGGCAGCAGAAGCGCAGGCTCTGGGAAGTTTAGGGGATTTGGGGTATTTCTGCTCCCTGTGCAGGGCTGCACGAGCCCCACACCAGCTCCTTGTTGAGCTTTGGGGTATTTCTGCTCAGCGTGCAGGGCTGCACGAGCCATGCGCCGGCTCCTTGCTGCAGCATGGTGGGGCCGCAGGCTGTGCGTGCGCTGGTACATCTGCAAATTGGGGACCGAGTTCCTCGTTCTCACACTGCTTTTGGACAGGGAGCAAGGGGACTTTGCGGGGCTATGTGTGGGATAGCAGTGTGTGTCCCCTCACTCAACTCTTTCTCCATCAGTCCCATCACAGTGACACTCGGGGCCTTGCACCTTGCAGACTGCACCCTGGAGCAGAGGTTTCAGGACCAGCCTCTGGCAGGGGGGCTGGGACAGCCCCCAGCTCTCCCCCTCCTGCTATGGGAACCCACACAACCCAGCACAGCCCCACATGCCCAAGCAGTCCTCATGTCAAACTCCATCTAGGCAAACCTGCTTTAGCAGAGGGGTTGGACCAGATGACGCCCAGAGGTCCCTTCCAACCCCCACCATTCTGTGATCCAGGTGATTTGTGAGGGATGGAAGCTACAAACCAGGGGGAGAACAGGTATAATGAGGTTCATACAAGTCCTTTTAAGACGTTTCAGGACTCCTGGGTGCTAATCTGCCTGAACAGAAGCTGAGCATGTATCACCATGCCTGAAGGCTTAAAATGCTCAGTGGGCGTTAGCAACATCTCGTGATTAACTCATTGCACCAGTGACTAGTGACAAAAGCCCTCACAACATGATGAAGGCTGGCTCAGCAACGTGGTCCAGAGGTCTGAGTGATGCAGTTCTTTTCACTGCCCTGGCTTGGACTCACTTCGTGCTGCCAAGAAAGTCACTCATGCTCTGTGTGCTTCCGCCGCCCTGTAGTGATGATGCTTCATGCGGTGTGAGGCATTAGGATATCTCGTATGGATCACCACACCTCGGGTTTCTGGCCTCATAGGTGCAGTCACAGCTGAGCAGTGTGGAGCCACCTCCTACACTGTAGGAAATTCAGAGCTTCCACAACCAAACAAGCTGCGTTTAGAATCTCATACTCATGTACAAAGACTTACTCAACAGGGAAAAGCATCAGGCAATGTGGGACCAGTTCCAGGGTATGGATAACTGGGTAGTCACAGGAGAAACTGGAACTTAAGCTCTGCTCTTATGAAGCCTTGGGAGAGCAGAGAATTTGCTGACTGATGGTCCAAATGCCTCTGACTGTGAGGCTGGCTTTGGCTTTGTGTTGGGAGGGATGTGGGCTTAGCTGAATGCACCAACCTCATGCTACCAAGCAGCGTGACAGAAGGTGCCAGGCTCGTGTAGCTGTATACGGAGGACCTGCCCAGTAGGGTGTTGATTTCAGCAAATGTGGGCCATCTTGAGCCTTGGGACATGAGGAGACGGGGCTTTTTAATGTCCCAGTCACTGCTAATTTTCCCTTTCCAGTCTGCAGTCTGCACTACTCTGGGATGGAGTCAGTGCACAGAGATCTGCTCCTACTTGTGATCCTGAATGTATAAGAAGGCCATGGGGGCACCAGCAGGGTCTGAGGGTACCAAGTGAGCTCAAAGATGCGAAGCAGCAGGTGCCAGGTACCCGCCTGGCACTACGCACATTCCATGATTTATAAATCAAAAAGCACCTTAAGTTCGGACATGTCTGGGCAGGGTAGGATGTTGTGTCCCAACCTCCCATCTGACTCCCAGCACCAACGCAGACTCATCGACGCAAGCCCTTGCCTCGAGTTTTCTCAAGTTTTTGGGAAGTGCAACAGGAGCGGCTGGAGCAGGAGCTCTGAGGGTGAATGGGTGAGACCCAGCAGCTCTGGAGGACAGGGGCTGAGTCTGGGGGGATCAGGTGTTGACTGTGATCACCAGATGTTTCTGGTGAGAAGAATGCAAGCCTTTTGCTGTGTGATGAAATCTGCAAAAGGGTTTAAACCCAGAAGAAACCCAATATAACTAACTAACGACACAGCCCCAAAAATGCACATTTCCCCCCGGGTCGCTAGCACAGACATAGCACAGACAAGTGTAGAGTGTAAGACACAAGCAAAGCGTCACAGTGTGCACTGAGGAAAGACAGAGACCAGCCGAAAACCCAAGCGTGTGTATGAACACCGCAAGCATACACGGGCACAGTGAGGTTCTCGGCTCCTCCTGCCTAGCCACAGGTACCTCCTCCCGGGTCACCCTCCAAGAAGACCTCCTGAATAGATGGATCTCCTCACGGATCTGCTCATGCCTGGGTGTTGCTTGTCGTGCCCTCGGCTATATCAAATCTTCCTTCAGGTTATATGGATGCCGAGTAGCAGACCTTGCTACAACTCAGGAAGGCCCTCACCTTCCACGCCATCTCCCGCCATCGAGCAGAAGGGGCTCAGTGGCTTGTACTGCACTTTTTACCCAGGAGGAACATCTCCTCACCATCATATCAGGACCCAGCCATGCCAGGGAGTGGCTGGGTGGGATAACCTGAGCCCCACCAGAGCATATTGACTTTTTTCTAACCAACAGGTACAATAATGTTTTAAAGTTTAAATAAGATTTTATTATCACCATTGTAATGGCAACACAAAGCAGCTGCAATTTGGTCTGCGAGAAGAGAGGCCCCAGAGAAGAGTTAGGAAACAGCGCTTGCGTGGATGGCACCGCACAGAACCACTGTCACTTGACTGTCCCCTCACACCCTGGGAAACACCCCGAAGCCCCACACAGCCCGTGTAGAGCGGACCTCACAACACACATCCACAGATGCTGCATCGGCACGCGCTTGCGTACGAGTGCGCTCATAAGGACCCATCCCGACCGGGAGACACGCTTGCTCCAGAGGCACCCGCGGGCACACTCCCGGCCCTCCGGTGCACGCAGGGATGCAGGGCTTGCTGGCTCGGGGTAGCACAGTGCCGGCAGCCGACGAAGTCAGGGGATGAAGGATGCTCACATGCTGAAGCCGTCAGCACCATGGGTGCTCATGTGACAGTCGCAGGGTATCTGTTTTCCCTTCGATGGTATAAATGCTCTCTTCAGAACAGCACATTCCCCGCCACCGCTAATGAAAACACATGGTGCATTTATGCAAAAGCTCCTTCTCATTCTTGCTAATGACATTGGTGGTGGCAGCTCCCGTCTCCTCCTGCTGCCTCGCTCCCTCCCAAGCACCCTTGTCATTTCCCTTCCCTTTATCGACAGCCTTTAATGGGATGAGTCTTTTGCCAGCAGAAAGGAGCCAATGTGTTCTCAGCGGCTGTCAAAGGCACTTCGACTGCATAAAGAGCCTCCCATGTGGTCTCACAGTTAAAATATATATACATACAACAGACAAAACTGTCACCAACGTGCCAGAACCATCATTAGCACTTGATCTTCCTAGCACAGAGGACATGCCTCAGCTAGTTATTTTCATCCTAAATTCTTTTTTTCTGTTTTCATTTTATTTTGGGAACTGGGCTGGGGAAGGGTACTTTGTTTCCCCTACACCGTGTAGAAGAAACAACACAGGCCCGGTGGGCGCATTATGTTCCCAGTAAGGAGCTGTGGCATCTCCATGAGATGCTTTTAGAAAGCGACAGACAACCTCCCAACCTGCCTACCCCCCTGCCATCCTTTGATAAGCTTCAGATGAGACTCAGCTAGCCGGGATGTTCGGGGAAGGGAAAAACTACACAGCATCAAGAGGGAGCAGTAACGCGATGACGTGCTGAGCAAGGAAAGGAGCCGATGTCTCTGCTAAATCAGCCCACGAGGGCCCTGCAGCACCTGCTGCTGTGACGAGGAGCTTAGCAGGCAGGCCTGGCAGTCTGCAGTTGCCGTAAGGGGAGGGAAGGGTGCCGTTCCTCTGAATCAGTGCTAGTTGTTCCCGCCACCCGCCTGCTGCGGATCTGATGTATCTGGATTTCTCTAGGGTAGAGGTGATTTACTGCATTGATCCTGTCTGGCGTGCTGGGGACACCATGCAAAATGAGCAAGACGTGGGCTGNACGAGGGCCCTGCAGCACCTGCTGCTGTGACGAGGAGCTTAGCAGGCAGGCCTGGCAGTCTGCAGTTGCCGTAAGGGGAGGGAAGGGTGCCGTTCCTCTGAATCAGTGCTAGTTGTTCCCGCCACCCGCCTGCTGCGGATCTGATGTATCTGGATTTCTCTAGGGTAGAGGTGATTTACTGCATTGATCCTGTCTGGCATGCTGGGGACACCATGCAAAATGAGCAAGACATGGGCTAGTCACGGCAGCAGCAGGTTCCTTGTCTCTCTGCCGGTGGCGGTGTCTCTTTCCCAGCTGTGCTTGTGGTCTCACCCATGTGGACAACGTTGCCCATTTGCACGTGGTATCAGATGCTGGAGAAAGGAGCTGGCTCACCTGGATGCGCTGAGAGGTCTCATGGCAGGTACCGCTTCCTTGCCTGCAGGAGAGGAGCTCTGCTGCCATTAGCAGCGGGACATGCAGGATGCGTGTCAACATCGCAATCCACTGACAGGTGCCTCTGCACCTCCTGTTGTCCAGATCTCAGCTCAAGAGCACCGAGCCAGAGATATAATCCAGTAAATCTTCAGGGAAGATCACGTCCATCATCTTCTCCACATAGACGTGCCTTGGGAGCGCAAGCCCCTGTGAAAGCCCCATGCTTTCCACCATGGACTTTGTCTTCCCTCAACCATGTTCATCTTTGCCCAAGCAAATGTTCTGCCAACCAGCGTGTCTAGACATAGAAACAGAAAAAGGCACCCAGGTACCAAGAGGAAATTTTCCTTAAGAACCAGAAGCGACCCTGATAGGGCAAGTTTCCTCTGCCTTCCCAGCTCTGAGAGCATGATCAGATTAAAAAAGCAACTGAGTGCAGCCTGCAGCAGCTGCTTGCTGCTGCCCAGGAGCAGCCGCTGGCACGGTGACCAGGATGTTCAGGGCGGCAGAGTTCAGGGCAGGGCTTCTGCTGCCCAGCCAGCTTTGACCTCGTAAAGCAGCGCCAGCCACAGCATCCCCAAGGCCGGGACATGGCGAGTGCATGCAGGCGGCTGCAATTCTCAGCTGCCCCCCCGGGGAACAGACGTGTGAGCCACCTGCGTCCCAGCGAGCTCGGTTGAGCCCGTGCGGGAGGAATGGGCAGAATCAGACTGGAGTGATGAATACGTTGGAGGATGCCACGCGGTTTCACAGACAGAAAGAGAGGCTAAATTCATCTACTAAATTATTCACTGTGAATTTTTGCTCTGTGCTAGCAGACACATATCCAGCAGCTATATAATAGGGAAATTCAGTATATATCATAGTGGTTAGACACATATCCATTACGCACAGCAGTTGTTAATCTTCGGTGAACGTATTTAATAATAGCTATTTATGTAACATACATTAACTACCCCTTTTAAACTGAAATTGAATGCATATTTGAGAACCTTAATTCAAAGCACTACTTAAAGCTGAGTCTCTGAGTCAGGGTAATAAGGATTTCGAAAGAGGGGTGTTTAAGTGCTTTGGAATAAAGAAAGGTGATGGGAAAGAAAACCTTTGGAAAAAAAAAAACCACAAAGAGGATTTTTGCACTTGAAATCCCTCCTGGGTGCAGACTGGAGCCTTGTGGCTGAGAGGGGAGCCATGGGCAAAGAGAAAGCGCGGAGGTGGAGGTGACGCATGGCTGGTTATTACAAGCAAGAGAGATTGGTGAGCTCCCCAGAGGCACCGGTGCCCCGAGGACCGCAGCCTTTCCTGACAGATGAGCCAGGCTCTGCAGCTGCCCCCGGGCAGCAAAGGCAGCCTCAGGCCATGGGAATCTCCTGTTGGCAGCACTGCTGCTGCACAGAGCCTGGCCACAGCCCACAGCGGGTGAGGAGGGTGCAGAAGCATCCCAGTACCTCCTCTTGCAGCTAAACCCACCACAGATCTCCCTAGAAAGGGAAGGAAGAAAAAAAGCTCACATTCACAAAGGTCTGCCTGACTCCACCCATCCTCAAGGGAGGCCCCGCGGCGCTGGGGGCATGGGTGTCCTGAGCCCACCAGCCTGGGGCGAGGGGTGCTGTTGGGCTAGAACATCCTAAAGCATCTCAAAAATTATGCCTCTAGTTTTTTATTTTAAGCAACATCTCTGTCTCTATGCAATACACAACTTAGACCACACAGGGGAGGGAGAAGAGGTGGTAGCGATAAAGGACCAAAATGGGACCTGATTGTGAGCCAGGGGCACCGGAGCTCCTTCCGAGAGAGCACGCATGGCATCCCAGCTGCCTGGCCCCCACGAGAGCCAGTACCAGAGTGCCTGCCCTCTGCCCTGCACCAAATGCTGCTTGCTCCATCCTTTCTGCTCCTTAGCAGCCTCCAGCCCCTCCTGCCACCCTCCCCAGCTCCTCCCTGCCTCCCCAGCCTCACCAGATTTTCCCCATTTTGCTGATTGCGTCCTAAGCGAGCCGAGCTAAAATGAGTTTTTCTGTGAGCAGTGGACCCATGGCACCTGCTTTTCTCCAGCTTCATGTCTTGGAGAGTGAGATATAATTGAAGCATTTCTTGAGGGCTGGACAGGCTTAATTTGGCTTCTACATGGGGATTCTCTGTGGTCTAATACTCTGGTTAAGATCCCGTTGCTGTTTTTCTCTTTGTGACAACACTGACTTGAATTTTCCTTCCTGTTTTATTAAACCTTGCAGTCTCCCAGCACCTGTCCTGTTGATTCAGACTGTCATCTCCTTGAGTCCAGGACCACAAGTTTTTTTTACTCCTAGAGCAACATCGGAGGCTTAGGGTGGAATGTAAGAACAGAGTGAGCAATCCTCTCCTCACGTCCAAGCTAAGGGCTTCTGACCCAAAGGTGCCTTTGAATCTAACATCCCTTGATGAATTTTCCTCTTGTGAATGCACCCGTGGAGTTGCACGTTTTCACTACATACTGTGTGAAGTGCCGTCTCCTATTTAACACAAACGTGGTATCCACCAGCTCTGTGGGAAGCTCCCTGGCCCTTGTGATGGAAAGAGAGAAGAGCCAACAGCAGCCCATCCTCTCGGGGCCAAGCACAATTTTACCGACTCCTGTCACACTCTCCTTCACGTCCCTCCAGAGATGGGGCCAGAACGGCCCAGGCCTGAAGGCAGAGCCCACCTGGGATTTACACGGGGATAGACTGACAGCTTCTGGTCTTTATACTTCTTGTCTTTATTTCTTTCCCAGTAATTCCTAACATTTGATTTGCTTTTTCTAACCACCATTGAGCACAGAGGTGACATTTTCAAAGACGCATGTATTATAACACCCAGATCTTGTTCTTTAGCAATGACAGGCAGCTCATGGTTCTTTATTTAATTCATAAAGTTAGGACTGTATTTTCCCATGTACATCAGTTTCCATCTATCTACATCAAATTTTATCTGCCATTTTGCCACCAGTCACTTGGTATCGTGAAGTCTTTCTGTAGCCTGTCACAATTGGCCCTTGTCTTTACTACCAAAATAATTCAGTATCTTCAGCTCTCGGCTGTAGGTATTGCAAGAAAAAAAAAATGAGGGCAATAAGTCCTCTGTGGTGCCATTTGGCACAGCTAAACTGGGACAGCTTCAGAAGGGAGGTGGGAGCAAACCTCCACGTTACCCGCAATGGGACACAGAGCTCTCAGCACCCAGGTCGAACCAGCTCTCTCCATCTTAGACCCATCCAGGCAGAGACCAGGGCTCTGGCAGTGACAGAGGGGCGGTGTCTGGCTCTTTGCAGAGCCCCCGAGGCTCTGACTAGCCTGGCTAGCCATGGACCTCACCCTCACCTCCAGCTTTCTGCCTGAATTTGGGACTCTGAGACTTCCCAAGGTGCTGCTGCACAGACACGTGGTCCCAGGAATGCCTCCCGATGATCAACCCTGGAGAGAAGGAACCCAGCAGAGGGAAGTGCACGGAGCTGGAGGTGGAGGGAGGGGCCAGAAGAAATGCTGACCATTACTTTTCCTTGCGCTCACCATGGGGGACTGAAGCACCTTGCTGGGTCAGGACCAGCGATTCATACCTGCAGGGTGCAAAACCCTGACGCACTGTGAAGCATGCGAGAACACGATGATGTTCTGCAGAGGTTTTCTGATAGCATGGGCCATGCAGCGAAGAACAGTGCTGTGTGTTCGACCCTAAGCACCTTGGAGCAGGGCTGGATTTTCGTCTTACACTGATGCTGTGGCCAGTGTGAAGAGTCCATATGGCCCATATTCTGGGGTCCTAGGAGAAAGTGCTTGCGCCATAAAGATCACAGCCCAAAAGATAAAAAACAGCAAAGGACAAGATTAGAAAAGGAGTATTTTCACCACAAGGAACTGGTGGAACTGATCCCAACTGCTTTGCCTACAACCTCAGACCAAGCCAGACACAGGTAGGAGCAGACCCCAGGACCCAACGCTTTATGTCAACCAACCTGTTACTTAGCACAAGGATGCTGTCTCACGCCCTCTTACATTTCCCTTGATGCTTTCCTTGGTTCCACAGCTTGTAGGGCCACCACAGAGCATTGCTCATGGGTGATGAGGGGGCATCTGGACAGAGGCATGGCAGTACAGCTCTGCAGACAGGCTAAAGCCAGTTATATCATGGGTGTCCGGACAGCTTCACCCTCTCCAGGCTATTCAATTCCAACCACGTATGTGAGAGATCACTTGGCTCCCACAAATGTAGGGAAGCAAGCAGGAAACCCCTGCCGGAGCCAAAGCACTTGCAGGATGGATGAAGCAAGATGAAGAGCATACATCTCCAGAAACTCTTCTTTGACATGCTGAGTTAGCAGCAGATTTTCTTCCACATCCTTGACAGGGCAGGCAGTGGAGCATGCAGCAGCATCCTGCCTGCTGGCTGTTGTGCTATGAGTGGGAAGGCACTACCCTACTCTTCTTTCTGGTTTGACCTAGAGCTGCTTTGGAAAAGGAGGAAGCTGCAGGGCTGGAGGTTTGGCGCTCACTTTCCTCCACAGTCACCGATGCCAGCTCTGGGAATAAACTGGAGACACAGAGCACAAACAGTGACATTCTGTTCTTGCACCAGCAGTGTCAGGACTGCAGTCCCAGAAAGGAGGTTTGCCCTGGGGCTCGTCTCTGCAGACATCATCTCCAAGAGCAGCAGAGTGTGGCAGCAGTGGGACATGCCACAGCGTTGCTGTAGCTTGGTGCCACAATGCCCAGCACTAGCCTGATGGAAGCTCCACACTCGTACCACCACAATGGGCCTCCCTGGTACCACTGGGTAGGCTTAGTGGGTGGAGGTTTGCTCCCAGCCGGGATAAAGCAGCCCCGTCCCATGCATCTGCCTGCAGTGAACTAGTTGGCTCATGAGTGGGTATGCAAAGGGCATGGACCAAGACACCAGGCATTCACTGTTCAATGGAACAGTTTATTTTGGGGGTACCAGTGGTGGCATCACCATGAGAGGAGCAAGTCGGGACAGGCACGGGGCCACCCAGAGCTTCCTGGCGAGGTTGTGGAAGGAACACCCTGCATCTCCCCAACACCTGCCTTATCTCCCCAGAGCAGTCTCCCTTCTCACTCTTTCTCTTTTCCTCCCTCTCTCATTGCCCTAACTGTGCATGCAGATGGCCTGGAGGACCTGCAGTGACCTGACTCATGGGGGTCTGTGAACCATCAGCTCAGTCGTGTGCTGCTGATGCACAGAGGAGGATGCTTGGTGCATCCTTGAACTCATCATCACAGTCTACATGTGGGACTGTGCTGGAGACAGGTTGGTCTCTGTCTGACTGATTCTATCCAGGAGCTAACAGACATTGCTGAGAGGGTGCCACAACTTGTTAAGAACACGGATTATCATCTGCTGCTACTCTTTCATGTGGGTATGAATGACACCGCACACCAGAACCTGGCCAGGATCATGGAAGACTACAAAGCCCTCGGGGTGCGAGTGAAAAACATGGGCGTCCAAGTCATCTTCTCCTCAATTTTACCGGTTATAGGCAAGGGAGAAGCCAGGAATAGATGGATAATGAACATCAACTTCTGGCTACGTGGCTGGTGTCATCGTGAGGGTTTTGTTTTTTATGATAATGGGACATTCTTCAATGACTTTAATCGGTTAGGGATGGATGGGTTCCACCTGTCTAGAAGGGGCAAGAGAATCTTCGGCAGCAGGCTGGCCACTTTGGTGGAGCGAGCTTTAAGCTGAAGGACTTGGGAGGTGGGGTCCAAAATGGCAATACTCA